>MVJL01011988.1:0-81515 GCA_002156465.1 Macrocentrus cingulum | reverse complement strand
AATTCGCGGTTTTTCGGCCGGCTTAATCGGTTGTCGAGGCTGTAGACAATTAGGAGCGATGAATTTATTTGTATTTCATCTCGCTGAATGTAAACAATCGACCGGCTTAATACGTTAATCAATTTTTCCCGCGGTGATAATAAGAAATCACTGAAATTCGCGGTTTTTCGGCCGGCTTAATCGGTTGTCGAGGCTGTAGACAATTAGGAGCGATGAATTTAGACGTATTTTTTCACTGAAATTCGCGGTTTTTCGGCCGGCTTAATCGGTTGTCGAGGCTGTAGACAATTAGGAGCGATGAATTTAGACGTATTTTTTCACGCTGAATGTGAATAACCGACCGGCTTAATCCGTTAATTAATTTTTCCCGCGGTGATAATAAAAAATCACTGAAATTCGCGGTTTTTCGGCCGGCTTAATCGGTTGTCGAGGCTGTAGACAATTAGGAGCGATGAATTTAGACGTATTTTATCACGCTGAATGTGAATAACCGACCGGTTTAATCCGTTAATTAATTTTTCCCGCGGTGATAATAAAAATTCACTGAAATTCGCGGTTTTTCGGCCGGCTTAATCGGTTGTCGAGGCTGTAGACAATTAGGAGCGATGAATTTAGACGTATTTTATCACGCTGAATGTGAATAACCGACCGGCTTAATCCGTTAATTAATTTTTCCCGCGGTGATAATAAAAAATCACTGAAATTCGCGGTTTTTCGGCCGGCTTAATCGGTTGTCGAGGCTGTAGACAATTAGGAGCGATGAATTTAGACGTAATTTATCACGCTGAATGTAAATAAACAAAAACTTTATCATTACTCAATTCTCGACTCTATAATTGAACTAAAAAATGCCCCCTAAACAAATCCCACCCTCAAAACTGACTATATATTTAATAAATCACTGCAATAAATATAATCCCCACTCAGCAATGATTTTTAGTCATTTTTGATGGAGCAATTAATCGATTAAATAGTCATGCTTTGTAGTGATCAATATTTTTTGAGTGATTTAATCTATAGTTTACATATTATACATATTAATTTTGTTTATATGATAAAGAAAAATCATATAAAAAAATCTATACATACATTTTTTTTCATTTATATGAACATTTTTGAGTAAAAAGTAAAAGTTTGATATTTTTACTCATATGGTATATAAAAGATGACTAAAAAATTATTATAGTAATCTGCACATTGTCGTAATTATTAATTCTTTTGCTTTATTCTGTTCGCAGGTTGATTTTTTTAAAATAATTTTTTATTTTGTTTCAGGTTTTGTATATAGATTTTATATTTTTTTTTACAGTATATTTATTTAAAAAAAAAGTTCTTTCTGGTAATTTAATAGCATATTTTATATTATCACATGAAATAATTTATCGTTTTGCTTTTTGTTCGCAGGTTCATCATTTTCGTTATAATAATTTTTTTTTTATGGTTATAATATATTTATTTGTCCTTTTTTTTTTGTTTATGTCTGACTATACTTAGATATTTTTACATTATTATAAGTTTTTTATTGATCTGCTTTCTATTCACAGGTATTAACAACTTTTAAATAATTTTTTTCTCTGTTTCAGGTTTTTTTAAAAACGTTTTATGATGTATTTACTGTTTGATTAAACTCTGTTTGACGGTAATTCGGAGTCAAAAGTAAAGCGCATTCTCGGTTTTACCCTCGATTTGACGCGAGTAAAACTTCTCCATCAGATTTTGACTGTGTGGAAGTGTAGTGGTGTTTAAAGTCATTATTATTGTCCATTAGGTAGGTGAAAATCATTTTTTTGCATGACATATATCGACATCCACCCCGTGGTTTCCATCGTGAGCGTGAAATATATTCATTAAAGACATTGTTTCATTTTTTCATTCACTTTTTTATAGATATTTCATTTAATATTGTTTTACCAGAATAGTCACCCATCAAAGAAAATTCGTAAGATGTTAAATTCAAAATAACGCAGTATTTGAAATTTATTTTGCGCCGTATCATAGCAGCAGCCTCCGGGCTTTGTACCATCGCTGTGTGTGCTTCGTCATCATAAGCTGACGTGTGGTATTGTGCTCCGCTGCAGAACTTTACGAAAATTCGTCTGAATATCTAAATTATCTAGCGTGGACCATGCTTATCATATGTCAAAAAAAATTTGTACCTGGTCGACGCTAGGTAGATCACGCTGCTGTGTCTAAATCCGCGTCCTTTTTTTCCCTACGTTTCTGCCCATGAGTCTGTACCTTTAATCTTGAAGGTTAGATTTTTTTAATAATTTTACAACGGGCATAAACATTGAAAATTTTATAAAATCATTGTTTTTTTATTGAATCACCAACAAGTGTTGAAACTCCCTCAAGAAATGAGTTTCATGAGTTTTGTTTTATTTACAACAATAATTAAACAGTATTGGCTGCAAATCACACACGACCAAAATGTATTAACAAATGACAACAAAAATTGAAGATTTTCTTATATTAAACTTTTGATATTGCTAGACAATAATTAAATAAGATCTCATCATGATTTTATGGCTATACTTTCTGGTGGAGAATATTTTAATTGTGCAATCTGCGGTGGTAACAGGTCAGATTAAATTTTGCAAAAAACAAATTTTACTATTCATCAAACATATCGTTTATATTTTTGATTGATGTTTTACAGAGCCAGAGGGTTACTGTGCAGTATACAGCGGTAAAATATGCAAAGATTATCTTGCTGGAGTGGGAAGAGTTTGGTTTAACAATTCTCGTGACAATAAGGGCAGTTGGATGAACGATAAAATTACCACTGACTTGTGGAATGAGTTGATAGGAAATCTACAGGAGCGTTGTCGGTCTGCAGCAGCAGTGAGTATAGTAATAAAAATACTAATTTGATCCTATATACTATTATAGTAACTTTCTTTTACAGAAAACATTGTGCATGTACGCTTTTCCGTCATGTTCCCACGATTCAAAACCACTACCTCTCTGCTATGAAGACTGCGTTGCAATTCGCTATGAATTTTGCGATGTACACTGGTCTGTAATCGAAGACAATAAAGCCAAAGGAGTATTTATCCAATCTCGAGGTCATTTTCGACTTCCAGACTGCAATTCACTGCCAAAATGGAGCAAAGATCAGCCAATCTGCTCTCACGTTCATCTGACTGATCTCAAGGAGGATCAAGTGACCTGTAAGGCTGTAAATTGCGGTTATAAAACTTGATAAATCATTGTAATACTCTTTTTTTAGACGATTGTGTCTTGGGAAATGGTCAGTATTACCTGGGAACGGTAAATAAAACAAAGTCAGGTCTTGACTGTCAGCGATGGGACATGCAAACACCGCAGATGCATGTGAAGCCACCAAATGTTTTTCCGCAGATAAGGGATGGAGAAAATTACTGCAGAAATGCCGGGGGTGACATGTCTATGCCGTGGTGCTACACGATGAATTCTTCCTCACGGTGGGAGCCTTGTGACATTCCAAAATGTGCAAATTCATCAAAGATTGTTGAGAACGTCGTGGAAAAGGAAAAAAAATCGTCAGATTTGGTGAATATCAGATTAATTCTGATAATACTTGGTGTAGGATTCATCATAATTGTTGCATCAACATTGGTTATTGTTGTAAAGTTTCGTATGAAAAAAGAGGAGCGCTACAATGCATCAGAAAATTCTGATATTAATATCGATCTTGATAAATTGCCTAGTAATGAGGCTTATCACAAAACTGGAGCTCAATTAAATCCCAAGCTTGAGAAATTGGAATTTCCGCGTAATAATATTATTTACGCTCGTGATCTTGGTCAAGGGGCTTTTGGTCGGGTTTTTCAGGCTGAAGCCCCGGGATTAATGCCCGGTGAAGAATTTACAAAAGTCGCAGTGAAAATGCTGAAAGATGAAGCCTCGGCTGATCTTTTGAAGGATTTTGAACGTGAAGCATGTCTATTGGCAGAGTTTGATCATCCAAATATTGTTAAACTCTTGGGCGTTTGTGCCATTGGGCGACCAATGTGCCTCCTTTTTGAGTACATGGGCCGTGGTGATTTAAATGAATTTTTACGCTCACTTTGTCCAAATTCTTATCGATTTCCCAGCAAAAATCCGGAGATGACAAGTGTCATTCTAGAAAAACACTCGCAAGTTTCTCAATTGGATTTGATCAATATTGCCCGACAAGTTGCTGCAGGAATGGTGTATTTGTCAGATCGAAAATTTGTCCATCGTGATTTAGCAACGAGAAATTGTCTGATAAATGATCAAATGGTTGTGAAAATTGCAGACTTTGGGCTCTCACAGAAGATTTATTTGCAAGATTATTATAAAGGTGATGATCAGGATGCCATACCGGTGCGATGGATGCCATTGGAGAGTATTTTGTATAATAAATATACAATTGAGTCTGATGTCTGGGCATTTGCTGTTTGTTTGTGGGAAATATTCAGTTTTGCACTTCAACCGTACTATGGAATGACTCACGAGGAAGTTGTTAAGTATATTAAGGAGGGAAATGTACTTGGATGTCCTGATAATACTCCTCCAGAGATTTATCAACTTATGAAAGAGTGTTGGAACCGTAAACCCGTTGACAGACCAGCATTTAAAACGATCTATGCGACTTTAGATCGCATTAAGGAGCAGTTTGAAGCTGATAATAAAGTGGACAGTATTGTACTTCGTATTCATTGATAAGAAGTATCAATGTTTTATATATACTTAATGTTTTTTTTTTTGATGATATTTTACACGAATTTTCCACCGATTTAATGAGACTGACGTACTACTGATTTTTTTGTTAGATTTTATGGATGTGTGATTTTTAACCGGCATTTTTTGTTGGATACATTCTTACAAAAAAAAAAAAATTGATTCATTGGTCGTGATTATAAATAATATTTATAGGTCAAGTAAATATTGTAAGATGTCGTAAATAAATTGATTCTTTTAACGATTATATAATTTACGTATATTTGAGTACATAGACTAGTATGACTTAGAGGCCAAAAATTGAGATAGTACGTTGAGTTACAACAAATGACTTGTAACTCTCACTTGGATTTTTTTTTTCCATTTTAATACTATAGAATACTTAATTGTCATCTTCTATTTATTTTATTTATTTGTTTTATTTCATGTCTTGTTGTTTTTTTTTTCTTCAGTAAAATAAGAAAAGCTTTCTTAAATAAGTATAACAGTAAATTTTACGAGATCGTTTAAAAAAAAAACAATTTCACAACGATTTTACATAAAATTTTTCTTGACATTTTGTGTTGTTTAATAACTGGATAAAATTCAATTCATTGTTCACTAATTGTATAATAAAATTACGAATAATTATATACATCAATAATATTAAGAAAAATTAATTTTCTTTTTCAAAATTTTGTTCGTTTACTAAATGGCTAGCCTACATAAAATTTATAACAGAAGCACCGAAATACTATAATATCAAGAAACAAAAACGATTTTATCCCTTTTGATATTCGTTAGCCGAAGAGAGCACTAATTCTAAATAATTTTATCATGGAATCATTTTAGCTTTTTTTGTTTTATCATCGGGAATCAATTTTTGTATTCTTTTTTTTTTTTTCTTTAATTCTATGAATTTATTGTTTTAGCATTACCAACGTGTCATTCTTCACCCTCGTTCCACTTGGATTCCTCAGCTATTCGATCGAAACAGTCCAAAAGAAAAGTATACTGAAAAAATAAAATAACAGAAAGGTAAACAAAAATTTATCATTTTTATTAAATGACATCGTTATTAAGCACGAAAAAAATACTTACGTAGGGCGTGAAAACCTTGAGCCATCGCGGTGGGCGATTATCTTGTCGTGTGTACTGAAAACAAAAAGCCATTCCCTCTTCATCAACTTCCCATCGAGTAATATTTTTCCAGAGAAACTCTACGACTTGAGATTCAAGCGTGCCATCCTCCTTGGCAGCATGGAGCTTGAAGGAAGCCGCACCAACAGCCGCAACAACGTGTCCCTCTTTTCTGGAGTCGCAGGGACAGTGAGGAAAAACAATGTCACCATATCCACCGAGCTCGCGTGCCAATTTGAGGTACTCGTGCTTCCTCGAGGCATCCTGCAGGGCCTTCAACTGATACAGCCTCTCCCCGGCATTGATGTGACCACGGTTAACTTCATCGACAGTCTGCCAAAAAATCCAGGTCAACGCTTGCTCGCTCAGTGGCCTCGACACGTGGAAGAGCCATCGCCTTATGGCCAAGCACGTGGCACTGGCCGTCGAGTAGTTTTGAATATAAAGTGTGTGCGGATGCTCGTGAGGCTGAAGTTTGCGCTCAAAGTTGTACTCGACAATTTCAAACAAGTAAAAGTATTTAGCTGTGTCGGCTTCCAGGCCGATTTTGCTGCAGGTTGCTTCATACACGTCCTTTGCAAGCGCTGCCTTGGCCACAGTCACCGTTACGACTTCTCTGTCGGGCAGCAGTACCTTTAGATCAACGGCTGGACCCTGGTCTCCATCCTCCTCCAGTCGATCGGTCAAGAACTCCTGCATCGCATCACTCTCGGCGATTACTCGCACAGCACACACTTTCTCCAGGTACTGCTCTAGACCACGTCGACGGGCGTCGAGTTGCTGCTCGCTCAATTGGAATGGCCACTTGCCAGGTAATTTTGGAAAGTTAAATCCAATAAATTCTTTTTTCAGTGCCATGTGTAGGGCCGCAAATTCGCGGTAACGCCTCGAGCATAGGTGTCGACCGGCCATGTAGACATTGAAAACCACGAATCGCTCGTGTTTTCGCTCGCGTACGTGGTAATCTGGGACACTTATTGGTAGAGAACGTTTCTCACTGTAGTCTACAGACGCGTAGCTGCAAATTATATTGAATTAAAAGCCGAAAGTGAGTGACAGAGGGCGAGGTATACCTTAAATCTTCGCAGGGTTCAAGTCTCTCGGCTTCTTGAGGTGTTACAGAGATGACTGTCAGGGTGAGAACATCCCCGCCAGACTTGATCAGATCCACCACCTGTTTGTGAGTTGCTCCCTCGACATTGATGTTATTCCTGTGAGTGATCGAATTTAGTTGATGAAATGTTATGTGTCACGAAGTTTTATTTTACTTACACTTCGAGAATTCGATCGCCCTTGCGTACTCCGGCTTTTTCTGCAGCTCCGTGTGATAATACAGCACTGACATGCTGCAGCGGTGCATAAAGTTCACCGTTGATGCTTCGCAATTGTCCACCTTCACTAACTTGGCCGCGTACGTTAAAACCAAAGCCCGTTTCTGTCTTGTAAATAGTCACACAACGTGGTCCATGATTTATTGGACCCTGTGATGAATTTATTGAGTGTGGCACACGACCATTGTTGATCATTGTCGTTGTTAGATCCGAATTGACTGGACAATCCGTTATTTGCGGTGGTGATTGCTGTTGTACAATCTCCGATGTACAATCCGCCATCTTTCAGCTTGGTTTTCCCATTTGATATGTATAAGATTGTTGTTTTTTTTTTTTTAAGGTTGAAATCTTGTTTATGAATTCTTATCTATTTTTTTTACTTGTCGATAAGTGTGAATAGGATATTTGTCGTATATAATTTGTAGGAAACAAAAATTATTATTTCCTCGTTTAGCTATCACATTTTGGTCAATTTCTTATGTTACGTATGCGCAGTGGTTACATGTTCACACACAGATTCGAAATTTTTTGCGAGAGATGGAATAACGATCGATTAGAGAACAATTACCGGCCATTATTTCATCAGTTTTTGACATTTATCAACGATTGTTTAGAAAACTAACCTACACTCTAAGTGCGTTTTTTACGCCTTCAGGGTTATGTAATTTGATGCTTTTTAATCATGATAATTGTGATAAAACTAAGTTCTACTTAGTAGGATTACCATCAGAGGCTGTTCCATATGGTAGAGTGTGCTTTCATTTCGAATAGAATTCCAGAAATTATTAATATTACACAAAAAAGCACATTTTTATCACATAAAATAATTAAAAATTGTGTTAATAAATTTTATAAATGACAGAACGCGATGTATTACAAAATTTGTCGTGTCTCTGTTTTTTTTTTTTTTTACATATATGATGAAACAATTTACTTGTATTACAGCTGGTAGCATGGACGCTGCCGTTAAAGTAGAAACCAGATTTTTTTTCTCTGTCGACTGGGTGTGTGTCGAAAAGTGTCATCATGCGTCCATGTGATTCCACGCGCGTTTCGATATAAAAAAATGTAAGATAATTTTTTTAACTAATTATTGTCGCAATAATGGTATCAACAGGACAAAGTGTTACAGAACTTAAAAAGTTACTCAATAAAAATGAAAGAAATATCAGCGATGAGCAAGCCATGGCGCCACCCTTGTCGGTGAGAATTTGAGGTTAATTTTTTGTATACTTACATTGATTTATTATTTAGAAAAATTCATTTATTATTTTGATAGACAAATGTGCCGAGGCCAAGTTCATCGAACAATGCCAATCCTCAGTCGACGATGGTGCCCATGGCACCGGCAGCAAGTAAAAGTGAACTAACTGAACCTGTTTTACAGTAAGTCACAGTAATTTTTCACTTTATTGATAATTTTTTTATACTATTTAGTAATTTTTTCTTTTTAGGAATGTTGTTGCAACCGTAAATTTAGGCACTGAACTAGGACTAGAACGTATTAATGCCATGACACGAAATTCCGAGTATAATCCTGCTCGATTCACCGGACTGATTATGAGGATACGAAACCCTCGTACAACTGCTTTGATATTTCGGTCTGGAAAAATTGTTGTTACTGGTGCACGATCGCCTGAGGATTCTTTATTGGCCTCACGAAAATTCGCTCGAATTTTACAAAAACTCAATTTTCCGGTTAAATTTATGGATTTTAAATTACAAAATATTGTAGCAACTTATGATTTTAAATTTTCTATTAAATTAGAAAATTTAAATCAAATTCATGGACAATTTTCTACATATGAGCCGGAATTGTATCCAGGTTTAATTTATCGAATGATTGTACCAAGAGTTGTTTTATTAATTTTTGTCAATGGAAAAGTCGTGTTAACAGGTATAAATTATTTAATTTAAATTTTATTATATCACCTTTATATTTTTTTAATGGAAAAAAAAATTTTATTTCAGGTGCAAAAAGTAAAGAAGATTTGAAGGAGGCTTTGAAGAATATTTTTCCAATAATGAAGAGTTTTCGCAAGCAATAGCTGTTAATAATTTTCCGTTTTTTTTTTTTTTCTACTCTGGTTTATTTGGTATGAATAAGTCTCTTATTACCTTGTGAATATATTTATTGATTGAGATAATTTCATTAAATATTTGTTTCATTAATCCAATCCAGTTGGGTTTAAATGTTTGTATATCTAACAATAATATAAATTTAATCTTTTTTCAGTTAATCCAGCACCATAAATGACAAATAATTAAATTGTTCTCGCTGATTTTTCAAAGATATCCAACCAGAAAATATTTTTTTTTTTACTTTTAAAACGTTTTGTCAACATTAAATATACGTAATTTACGTGACACTGAATATATATTATAATTTATATTTATCCTTAGAAGGATAATTAAAATAATGAATTTTTAATTTAATACGAGTGGATATTAATGCCTTTTTTTGCGGCAATTGGCAACTTTTCTCCGAATAAGTATGGATTAGAGTCCTGAAAAGATTTAAAAGTTGGAAAAAAACTGAAATAACTTGAAAATAAATTTACCTGGTAGCGTTCAACTATTTCGTCAATTTGCGAGCTAGTAATTCGATTAGGTAGATTTTCATCGACATCACTGTTATTTGAGCAATCCAACATGTGCTCAGTGTCACACATGCAGTCTTGCGCTGCCTGATAGTGACGACTAAAGGCCGCAGTATTTTCAAACTCTTCCATACAATGATTCTCCGCTAAATGTATCGAAATTATTGATAAAATGATTGAGATTTACATGGGAAAAAATTATACCTGTGTACCCAATGGGACAGGGATTTGGAGGAGTGCAATAAGCCGGTAGTGTATTCTCGGATTTTTCTTCCTTGATTCCCTTGAGCCCTGCCAGTTGAATTTTGTGTGCTCCTCCGCTGTTCTGGTTCAATCTCTGATGCGAGACAAGCGTACTGTGTTGCAGGTACTCCTGATCGCGGATACTCGGATTAGGATTTAACGTCTCAAGCCCCTCGTAATCAATAGGCATATCCGCCGGCAATTCTTTCGCTTTTTCGTACTCATCTGATCCGCGAGTGTTGTCGGGATACTGCAGATAAGAATCTGCTACGTCTGCTAAATCTGTGCCCATTCGGTCAATTATATCACGCAGCAGCATATCGGTCAGCAGTTGATCCTAAAAGGCACAAAAAAAAATTCCCAATCAATGTTCACTTGACAAATTTAATATTTTTATTTTATATAAACAATTAAGATCACGTTTTAAATTCAGTAAGACACTATAATTTTTTTTAAATTCTACTTGTGTAATTAAAAAGGTTGTTGACAGTAAAAAAAATTTTTTTCAATCGTTTTTTCTAGTAGGATATTGACAAATTAGTAAAAAAATTTTATTTACCTTTTCAGGTGAGAAGTAAATGTTTCCCTGCACTATGGAAATCATTGCGAAGACTCCGAAAAAACACAATTGTTGCGATGTGATCTTCAGCCTCCTGAAAAATAAGTAACAACTGTTAGTAATTTATTATTAGATTATTGGTAAAAGAATTTAATAATGATACATTTTTTTGTTCTTTTTAGATTATGAATGATTACTCACATGTTGACGAAATATTTACAAGTGCCGAGGTAGTCTGTGGAGAAGGATATGTGAATGGTAAAAGTCAAATCACCTGTAAGCTTCTCCTAGCTTTGCTTTCTACGTCGTAACCTGGGTTTGTCGCGCCGTCTTCGGTGTTGCTCGGTATTAAAGTATTGATTTCATGCTTTTCGCACGCCCACACTTGTTTCGTGGCTTTTGCCGACGAAAGTCAGCGCACGACCCACATATATGAAGCTTTCCTTCCTTAGGAAGTGATGACAGAGTCCTGTGTCGTGTCATCATTTAGAGCGATGATGTTGAATTACGGTAGCAGTAAAAATTACTTTTTCACCTGGAATTAATTACGCGATTCGAAAGTAGTTGATTAATGGGTGGAGAAAATTGAAATTTTCGAAATGAAGCAGGAGAAAGGAAGATGATAGAATTTTTTAGGATTTTTTAATTTTTTTTATTGACACAGTAGAAATGCATGAAAGTTTTTCGAATGAGAGATTTAACAATTTGATTACTCTGCCTCGCCCACCGATAAACATTGAGAGTGGCAAAACGTATTAGGTTGTGGCAGTCTGCAACTCCACTAGGGAGAAAGATCAAACGACCCCTTTTAGACTCGTTACGTCGACGAGCCAAAGCTTTCATATACGACCAGCATCAGTAGGTCGTCCATTGTGCTACTGCCTGTCATCTTGGATATTTTCTCACTCTTTTATTTGATATATTTATTATTTTACCTTTTTAATGCAGTTCTCAATAAGTAATCAAATTTTTACAAACATGATTATTTAATTTAACTAGAAAAATATTAATTTAACTCATCAACTGAGTTGTATAATGAAAAATACTATCTCTTTTAATTTAATTTCTTCGTAAAACATTTTTTTTTAACTAGATAAAATTATTTAAAACTTGGAATAATTTTATTAAAATCAAATTTTCTGGTTTAATATTATTTTTTCTATAAATTTCATTTTTTTTTATCGTTTTATATTTTACTGATGGCTAGTGGGAGGAAAAATTGGTTAAAAACATTAAATCTAAATTTTTTTTTCTCAGAAAGTTGTGCGGGAATCCCATGGGATACCAGGGATACTCGTGCACACATGAATGGTATCGATTTACACGGCCATCGATGTAAACGATTCTGGGAATGTCTCTCGGGTGTGCAACCTCTGTTGACATCAGCCCATGATTGACCGTGTACTATAGGTGATCAAAAAAAAGTCAAGAAACAGAGCCCATGGACAAGGTTACTCTAGAGGTCTCTCCCAATGATTGACAAGTCACTGTTGTGTAGGGTAAAATTTGTAAAGCGCAAACCTCATGCAAACGCTACGTATAAAAGTACCGAGGGCGCGGGAGGAAGGGTTGTTATGAGTCTCTGCCATTTCGGCGTCACGAGTATTGATCCCCGCGAGCGCATTGCCAGCACCGAGTTTGCTCTGGCCACTATCTCAATGGGCCATCCCCCAATCTTCACCACCCCTCCAACCGCCTGATAATCCTCAGCGACGTTCTACTTCCTTTTCGTAAATTTCTTCATTTTTTTTTTTTCGCTGTCAAGTATATACCATGTCAATGAAAAAGCAGTAAACCCGAAATTACATTTGTCTTTTTATGGTTATTCATTTCAAATATTTTTTTATCAACTTTTTTAGGGAGTAAAAAATTTATTATCACAAAAATTTTACGATGAAACAATTTATTTAGAGATTTAATTGAGTACTCATGGATTTTATTCAATAGTGGAATTAATTTTTCCGTAGAAAAACCTTTAGTTTTTGAATGTCAAGAGGAAAGGTTAAAGAGGATCTTCTTAGATGGAAAAATATTGATGTGATATTGTTTGATATCTAGGGATTTAATTTAATATTGGTATTCGATGTTTAACCTAACTTCGCGTGGTTTTATTAATTTCTATTAACAAAATGTCGTGTTTATCCGGTCAAAATTGAAATAAATATTTTTATATTCTTCTAATTAAGAATAACCTCGAGGTTCATCGCAAAATTAATCGGATATTTGAAATTAGTAGTATCTTACAGTCAAGATGGATTCAATATTGGTAAATAAATATGTTTTTTTAATTTAATTAGTAATAATATTAATATAAAATAACTACTGTTTATCGTGGTTAACCCTCTGACAACTTTATCTGTGAAATGAATTACGGAATTGATTTCGATTAGTTTTTTTTTTACAGGACACAACATTTACAACCAATCTTTCACATGACATGAGGGAATATGCTCCATATCTCGATATAATTAAGAGTTATTTCTTCCCAGGCTTGGAAAACCGATTGTACGAAGGTTTGGAGATGTTGATTTACGGTGATCGACAATTATTAGCACAATTTCCAAGTTGGAAACAGTGTGTTGACTCTACTCGCGCTATTTTAAGAGATTCCATCAGTTCAATGCTCCATCAAAGCACTGACGACGAGAGCCGAGGATTTCTCAGTGGAATTTTGAGTCAAACCATCAATTACCTAATGAAAGACGGGCTTATCGCCTGCATCATTAATTCCATCGTGCTGAATAACAGGCTTAACAAAGTCTGTCGGGACTTGGACACTGTGGGAGCTGAGAGAGATTTTTTGCGACACATTCACGTTTGGAATTTTATCAATGAAAAAAACTATTGGCATGAACAAACTGTACAATCTATCAGATCGTCAGAAACCATTTGGCACTGTTATCACCCAGGCCACAGCCACAAAGCTCAAATTCACGGAGAGAATCATGATTTTCACCATGAAATAAGATTCGGCGCTGATTCGAGACCCTCGACGCACCAACAGCCTCCGCACTTTAGCAATTCCTGTGGGAAATTGAGTGTCTGCACCTGTGGAAATAGTAGCTGTCAGTGTTCAGCATCAGAAACACCGCCAACTTTCAATCAATCGTGTTCCTGCGAAGACAGTGATTGTGGGTGCAAGAGTTTAGAGATTGTTGTGAGCGATGGAAAAAATCGCCAGAGGTCTGAAAAATCTCCATTACCCTGTACTTCACACAGTCTGTTGTCCATCATCGTCAAACCCGATGCGTCATCAAGCCCTGTGGAATCGGAGAAGAAATTTATCGCTGCCATCAACAAAACTTGCTCCTTCGTCAACAGTATTCTCGGTCAGGTGGATAAGAGTAAAATTGCAAGGTGTCGGTTGATTTGTCGCATCCAGGAGGATCGTATAAATTTCAAGTTGCAGATGAAAGGACGAAATGGTGACAAAACGTGTTTATACACTGATCGAGTTGACGTGGCTGTCCGAAAACCATCGGATTTTTCGGATCAAATGACCGTGGATTTGAATAAAACTCTGGAAAAAGAGTGTGATGATGGTGCGGAAAAACATGATTTACATGACTTTCCAGCGGAAATTTACCCGATTTTACGAGATCAGTCAAACGTTGATGAAAAAAAAAATTCAAATCTTAAAATTCCGACAATTGTCGTGCATCCACCGGAGGATACGTTGCCTAAAGTTGAAAATAACCTCGAAAAACATGAGCAAACAATGAATTCATCATGTTCGTCAAGTGTAATGCACTGTTGTGCGTCAAAAACATCTTCCCACTGCGATACAACAGAAGAAGTCTACATAACGGCTAAAAACAGTGCGACAAATTGTGCCAAAATTTGTGGGGATATTTCAGATAAAATTCAGGCAGATTCTCGTATTTATTTAAGCCCGATAAAATCCGTAAAACCGGTAGAAGAAATAACTGTTGTCGTTGAGACCAACACAGTTGAAGAGTTTGCTGAGGCGCCTGCGGAAGAAGACAAACAGACTGATGACCAAGCTGAAGATTGTGGTTGTAACGAACAAGTGGGTTTGAGTAGCATGAATGAGAGTGTTGAAAAGAAAGTTCCTGCTGTGGCAGAAGAAATCACAGCGGAGAAGCAATGCTGTGAAGTTGATCATTCACCCCGATCGATATCATCTCGTACGTCTGAATCAACGGGTAGTATGGTAAATTCCAAGGTTCTCGTGATTCCTCTCACCTCGGTAATATCTCTGAAACCTTGTGACACAAGGATAATTCCAATGGTTCCAGTAATTCAAGTAGAAACTCCGATTTCGGAGGAGAAACGCAGTGAGAATGACTGTGAAGTCTGTGAGTGCGATAAAACTACGGAAGATCAGTTAATAAATAAGCCTGCAACAGAAAAAATAATTCAATTTGATGAATCAGCGGTAAATACTGATTTAAAACCCGAAATTGACAATCGTAAGTTGTTAAAAGTCCCAAGTCAGAAAGAGGAAACAGTTCATTCACCTAAAGAGCTGAAAATCAAAGAGACTAAGCTCCCCAATGAAGATGTCGAGGCTCCAAAGTGCACTGGAACATGCGAGAAGTCTACCAATGTGAATTTGAGCCAGTCGGGTCGAGAATCGAAGAAACCCTCGTCTGCTGTTGAGGGTAGTTCAATGAAATCTGCCAGCAGTGTTCCTAAGAGCCTGAAAACCTGGTCTAAAGCCGAAGCTGACTATGGCAGCTCTGGTTTTTATTGCGCGGGAGACTCTTCATTGAATAATTTATACTCTCGGTACACTGTGAAGCCCCCACCGCAGATTCCCCGCTGTAGGACACCGCGGATCGTTCGACCAACGCCCAGGAGACCTGAAAAAAAGGATACTTGTCATCAATACTTGCCAATTATAAATAAAAGCACTCGGGCAATTGTGTCTGCGGTTTGTAGGTGCTTGAAGAGAGCATTTCCCCACAAAACTCTGAGCAAAGTGAAGCATCTAATTGCCAGAAAGGTTCACAGAGTGTTGAACGAGCGGGAAAAGGGCACCAACACGCTGCATAATCGCGTGGAGAGGGGTACCAATTGTTGGAAAAGTTTCTACGAGTGTCAGACACATTGTCCAGGTCGTGAAAAACAATTTAAAACCTGGAAAGACACGTCGCAATGTCCTTGCCGTCAGACTAGCAAGTGTCTCTGTCATTTAACGTCAATTTCTGAAACATTTTCGACGCCAGTTCCACCAAAAATGTCCTGCCAGTCGTCCGGTGTTTCAGACAAGACTTTTATCTATGTTGATAGATCGAGGGATAATTTTCCTAGAGAATTTTCCTGCTGCTGTCAACAGTGCTTGTCTGTGGGGCGCTCGATCGCCAGCCCGGCTCGGCAAGTGAGCGATAAAAGAAGTCGAACATGCTGTTGCTCACGTTGCAGGGGTCGTCGAGAGCCTCTGATCGCTGATTCAATTATTTCGCAGCGCTCCACGTCCCCGGGATGCTCGTGCGATGATATTGAGTTGGCTTACCATCGGAAATATCGCAATAAGTGGAGGGAGTCATCGCAATCTTTGCCAACATCTCATCGAATCTTGCATAAATTGAAATCAACTGATTCCAAGCGGACAAAATATACTACAACCTCCTTCGGCAGTGAGCCACATTATTGCTGTTGCCATAAAATTTTTGGTGGTAAAAATATGGCGAGGTACTTGGACTCTCAGGTTACTTCTCAACGATCAATTTCCCGTGCGGTTGACTTGGACTGTGCCGAGTGCTTTGGACCCACTGATCATGAATTCAGGACGATGCTCATGCAGTATGTCAATTTGTGCAGAAGTGTTAGGCACTCGTTGATGAAAGGATTTAGACAGGCTGACACGTATAAACCCAGTAGTACCTTTAATTCTCGAGGTTCTCAAAGTGGTTTCTCACGTCGTTGATTGATAGCAATTTTTATTGATTTATTTTTGAGAGAATTTTACATTGAAACCCTGTTTTATTAAAGAGAAAAATCCTTTTTTCGCAGTTATTCTTGTGGAGTAGTTTTCATTTCGTGTCTATTTATTTTTTTATAACAAAAATTGTGTAGAGATTTTGTAGTTTCTTTTTTTTAAGGTGAGAGAGATGTTTATTGAGTGTATTTATATACTTCTAGTTGGGAGATTTTATGCCATTTATAGAAAATGGTATGTATTAAGGCTGATCGATTTATATGTTGAGCCTTTTGTCATCGCCGCGCTGCCAATTATCAACCCCAAATGCTCTAAAAGCCCCAGTATATAGTCGAATATGAACAGCAGTCCTCGGGGATCGAACAATTGTGGGTGAAACAGGTGTATTATATACCATATAGTTGGTGTTAAAATCTAGAACCTTATTAGGAAACACATAATCATTACACCGGGGTTTTCCTGTTGGTGATAAAAATCATGAGCGTGTGAAACGCTGTCAAAACACCATCAATTTCCGCCTGGTTGATGCGATTTTTTCTTACCGCTTACTATTGAATAAAAATTTATAGTGCATATAATAGAATTACATTTTATTTTAAAACAATTTTTTTGATGTTAAAATTTTGTTGCATTAAAAATTTACAAACTAAAAAAAAAATCTGTAAACATTTAGTAATAAATTTTGTGTTTTACTATAAAATAAAAGAGTATAGAAAAAAATAGAAGGATACAAACGAGAGTGTATACTCCTGGATTATACGAAGCAGTAGTAATTCATAAAATAAGCTTCGCGATAAAGTGTGTGCAAAACTGGTGAAAATATAGTAATATAAAAAAATTTCAACTCACTGTGCGCGTTGACACGTCTGTATTCACCACAAGCTCAGGAAGAACTGATTTACGTGGCCGAAACGTTGATAGTATTGATTTTTCACTGATATCAGTACACGTCAGGGATATCAAAAAAGCAATTAAAAATTATCGCCAGGTTTATTGCCAAGATATCCGGACTTTTCCATGAAAACTGACAGTTCTTTCCGGGTTTTTAGTAAGTGCAAACGTATTCAGGACTGTAGTCAGTACAAATTATCGCATATTGCCATTTTGTTAATTTTTCCAGAACATTAAAAAATATTTTTAAGTAATATTCAAGTGAAATGACGCGATTTGCACTGGAAAATATGCCGTCAGATCATTTCTAACTATTTGTTGACCTAATTAAGAGATTTTTCAATAAGTAATATTCAAGTGAAATGACGCGATTTGCACTGGAAAATATGCCGTCAGATCATTTCTAACTATTTGTTGACCTAATTAAGAGATTTTTCAATTTCCACGCGGGTGGAACACCCCTAAAAAATAAAAATCAATTAAAATCGATATAAAAAAATTCTTCTACCATATTCGACTGTCTATAGCGTGTGGATAGGTCCTCCAATCATATTCAACTATTTATTCACATAAAAATCAATTAAAATCGATATAAAAAAATTCTTCTACCATATTCGACTGTCTATAGCGTGTGGATAGGTCCTCCAATCATATTCAACTATTTATTCACATAATTAATCAATTATCATTATTCCACGCGGGTGAAACACCCCTAAAAAATGAAAAATCAATTAAAATCGATATAATTATTCAACTATTTATTCACATAATTAATCAATTATCATTATTCCACGCGGGTGAAACACCCCTAAAAAATGAAAAATCAATTAAAATCGATATAAAAAAATTCTTCTACCATATTCGACTGTCTATAGCGTGTGGATAGGTCCTCCAATCATATTCAACTATTTATTCACATAATTAATAAATTATCAATATTCCACGCGGGTGGAACACCCCTAAAAAATCAAAAATCAATTAAAATCGATATAAAAAAATTCTGCTGCCATATTCGACTGTCCATAGCGTGTGGATAGGTCCTCCAATCGTTTCTAAGTATTTATTCAGATAATTAGTAAATTCGATATAAAAAAATTCTGCTGCCATATTCGACTGTCCATAGCGTGTGGATAGGTCCTCCAATCGTTTCTAAGTATTTATTCAGATAATTAGTAAATTATCACAATTCCACGCGGGTGGAACACCCCTCAAAAATAAAAAACGCCATTCAGCCTCACCCGAGATGTAGGGTAGATTCCATTTGTATAGTTTTAATCTACATTAAAAACGATTAAAAATGCAGAAACATAAAAATGTAGTAGGTCGTTTTAAAGATAATTTCTTAAGCTACCAGATGCTTTTTAAAAAAAATGAGCTATCTGTTATCATTCGCAAGCTATTCCGAAAAGAAGTCACGATAATAGCGTTGTTAACGATTTTCGAAATTTTAAATGGTCACTATTTCTAAACTAACTGACTGATATGGCTCAAATTCAAACTCGTTCAAGATAGTGACCCAAATAATAATCGTATAAAATTTCATTATGATCGGTTGATTACTTTGGCAGCTATCATGATGACAAGCTTGGGTTATATTACATGTATATATATATTAATTTTTTGACCACTACTATTTTTGAACTCTAATCGACTATAGTTAGATGATATAATGAGAAATTCAGGTGAAAATTCCGCCATGAGGACAAATGCAATAGTTAGATTTATGAAATCTACCTAAAAAGGATATTTTTGGTAATGTGAGTATATTTGCACGTTGTTCCATGGATATCAATTGTGTCGGAATTAATTTGGCGACAATTGACGTCTGAAAAATTTTCACTTGTCTATAAAGTTCCAAGGGAGTACATATGATGACTGGCTTTAATGAAATTCTCATGAAGGAACGTTGGACACGAGTGTGTGCAGCGAGGGTATTTATCAGGCGAATAAAGTGGGGTAACCACACGTCAACTAACTAATACTGCCCCGCAGACTGAGAGTCTGCCCGACAAAATCTGAGATATTTAGGCCATACGAGCGCCGGTCAGTGGAGATAAAGTGCGAGCATGTGTATATCGACGGCAGTGGATTGGCGAGAAAGCATCTCGCGGAATGGGCCAGCATCCGTCTCCCGGTTTGTAGCACGATCGATATTTCCTGGCAACCGCCGAGAGGGTGCCTCTGTATCCCCGTTTCAAGCCTCTGGCTTCGCTCTACTGTGTTTCTAACAATACGAGTTAGCTCCTAACGTCTAGCGACCCTTCTTTCCTCGCTATGGATCACTTTCCCTTCGCTACTCTCATGCACACAGTAGAATTTTTCATCTTCCTTGACTAAGTGTCATCCATTTTCGCCCCTGAACAACTTTAGGCAATCTCTGCTGTCTGATGTCTCCATCATCGCCACGAGTTCACTGTTGAAATTGATTTATTTTACCATTTGTTCAATTAAATTTTCTTTTTGGGATTAGTCATCCCTTTTATTACAATTAGTTTGATTAATTTTAGCCACTAAATATATCATGAAAAATTAATAAATCAAATTTTCTTCTAATATATATTTCATCGCTTTATTAGAGCCTAGTGATTTTTAATTAAAAAACAATTTATAAAATTTTGTATAAATATTTTTAATAGTTTTAGTTTTATTATTTAATTTCAATTTTTTTAATTCAGTGTTTTTTAATATCTGACATTTTGTGATGATATTTTTTTAATTAATTAATCGATAAAAAAATGTAGTTAATGATTTACGGTGTGAAAGGCGAGTTAATTTGTTAAAAGATTAAATTGGTCGTTAAAATTTTTTTTTTTTTTTAGTTAATGATAATGAAGTTTGTGGTTAAATTTACAGAGTGATTGTTATAAAGTGGTCTAATTGTTTTATTGAGTGTTGTGGCTTGAAATGGGTAAGAAAAATATTCAGATTGAATTGTTGTATGCACATCCTTGGTCCCTGATTCCTCATGATTATCGATGTTGGAACACTGATGTCTATAAGTGTTATTTCTCGCACAATATTATTATTATTACAGGTACAACCGGGAAAGGCTCCGCCTAGGGTCGATCAGGAAAGGGGTAATTTACAGGGTGATTGGTCAGTGATATCGATGCGTCGGGTTTGCTCAACCAATCCCCGAGCTTTGACAATTCGCGCTGGCGCCGAATTCACTGAGCTAACGGTTACGAATCCACCGACGTCGACGACAACGACGTTCTTCGTCGCGTATCCCGCGCTTTCGAACCCGCACTCCGCACTTTATCCGACCTGGACTTAATTATTGGTGAGTTTAACTGAAAATTACGATCTTTTATATTTTCAGATATAGCCACAGTGTCTGTGAGAAAATTTTTTTATCACTTTAAGTCGATTTTTAAATTATAATTCAATTTTTTGCACGTTCATCGTCAATTTTATGTGGTTGCAGTGTGTGAACTCGTTAATTATGTGGTGAATTATAAAATAATGTTGAGTGAAAATATTTAATTTATTATGAAAAACTTTACGTGTGTGTTTTTTCACAACAAGTTCGTTTTTTTTTTTTTTCAAGCTTCAGTGGAGACAATTTTGATGGATAAAAGTGGAGGTTTTTTTTTTCGTTCTATAGATTTAATTTCAATATAGTAATTTACGGTTGAAATTGCCGAAAAAAATTTTTTTTTCCCTTGAAATTACGCCTTGTAATATTTTTCTATTAGAATAATGTTAATATCAAGTCATTCGGACAACCGATCGATCACTCGTCGGGAAATTTTCGGGTAAAAACGGATAAATGTCCTTGATCCTCATTCCTCATTATTCACAGCCATTTTTACAACTTTTTAATGTAATAAAAAAATAAATTTATCCAAGCCCTCCACTCTTTAAAATCATTGAAACTTCAATACAAAGAAAATTACAAATTTTTTGCGAAGAAAATTTAAATCAATGACGGAAAAAGTAGAGAAGACATTTGGCAGTGAAAAAAAAATTTTTTTCCCTCTCTCTCTAGATCTATTTTATGTTATAAAAAATGAGGCATCCGTGCGGTAAAACTTTTACCTGAAAAAAATGACCATGAGTAATCAATGTCATGATAAAAGACTGATGAGCACAATTGATGTCGTGACGAACTGACGTGGACTGTGACTTTTAGCTGGCCATTTATCCACCCTCAAGTCCATCCCCGATCCACGTGCCTTTTGTGCTTATCGAGGTGTCACGTGCCTATTTTAATATCCGGTCACCATTGTGTGTCGTGTCATCATAATTTCACGCATCGATTTTTACTTTTTTATCCCACAAGTGTGTGAGCTGAGCGCACATTCCATTCCGACTATTCAAACCATTTTATGCTTTTACTTGGACTCGTCTTGCATGTGAATTACCCTGTCATTCCACCCCCCCCTGACAATAAATTACCCCTCGCTATTTTTTTTATAACTCAATTTGGAGGGAAAAAAATTTCTAATTCACTACTGCACGCAGTGTATTTGAGTGAGAATTGAATTCGATTTAATAGTTGTGAAATAAAATAAATTATCCAATGCAAAAATCGTCAAATGATTGGGGATGAACTCGTCCCTAGTCCACGAGTGTTCTCGAGAGACGTCTCGTCGCCGTTTTCATCCCCCACAGTCGTCCCTCGAGGGTATGGAGATTAGAGGGTGGATGGGTCTCCACTCCAAATAAACATCCCTACTCCAGCATCAACCCCTCTGGGCTTAGTTCCATGTCCTGAGATCTCCTGTGCTTTATTTTCATCGTCTTTCATCATGTTCGCGCTCTCTACATTTCACTTTATTTTATTACTTTTATTCCAAAGAACTATTTGTTTATTGATCTATGTGCGTAATGTGATATTGTGATTGATTTTTTATTTTATTTTTTCTTGTTTTGCGCACAGGGGCTGCGAAGTTATTCGCAGAAAACATCCTGAAGCAACCCCAATAATTGTGAAATGTCCGGATTTGCGGCAGCGGGTCTCGGGGCTCTCGAAGCTATCAAAGCCAAGGCCTCCGAGAAGCTTTCTGGGTGATTATCGTCTCTAATATTTTTTATTCCTGTTTTTTCATGATTCAGTGTTAAATTTTAATAATCGTAATTACTTGGAAAAAATTTCTAAAGCCCATTTTTCTATGAAGATTGATTTTCTCGATTTTAATTTGAAAGCTTTCATTAAAACAACCTCCTGACAGGGGATTTTGATTTATATTTAAATCGTTTATTCAAATAAATTACAATTTAGGATTCGAGCAAGAAGAAGCAATGCCGGCTACGAGGAGTTTGCGATGCCGAAAAACGATGGTAGCAAGGAAAATATGGGATTCGAAGATGAGAAGGGATTTGGCCGAGCATCTTTCGACTCATTACCAGAACCTGAGAGACCACCACTGCGACACATTGACACATACTGCTTACCAGAATGCCCTTGTTTATCCAAGAGGTACACCATTGCTTTGCTCGCTTGCTTAGGTAAGCTGCTCTTCTAACTCTCGTGTCGCAACAAATTAAATATCAATTTAACGAGAGCACATGGTCAACTTGAATTCCAGGATTTGTGATATCTTTTGGTATGCGATGCAACATGGGAATGGCCAAGCTAGCTATGAAGAACGAGACAGACAGCATAGGAAGGATGAAATTTAATTGGACAGTTGGTACTGAGAGCGCCTTAGATTCCTCATTCTTCGTGGGATATCTAGTTACACAAGTGCCAGGAGGATTCTTGGCCTCCCTCTATCCAGCCAATAGAATATTCGGGTTGGCAATAGCCATCTCATCGTTTCTAAATTTATTGGGGCCTGGCGCCATCAGCCTTCATCCAGTCGTCTACATGTGTGTCCAAGTGTGCAAGGGACTCGTTGAGGTAATGACTCTTTTCTTCACAGCGGTGATCCCAAAATCTGATTTATTCATGTGTGCAGGGAGTGACCTATCCTGCTTGCCACGGGATTTGGAAGTATTGGGCTCCTCCATTGGAGAGATCAAGATTGGCAACACTCGCCTTTTGTGGCTCATATGCTGCTGTTGTCATTGGAATGCCTCTTTCTGGTATTCTCAGTGATTGGCTTGGTTGGCCGGCGTCTTTCTACGTCTATGGTATATTTCTAACCCTTAAAAATAATTTTAAACACACTAAAACTCTTGAAAAAATTTTTTTTTCAACTTTTTTTGTAAACTGATAAAATCGTACATGTCGTTTAAGCTTTTGACGATTGAAATCCTCGAAGATTTTCAAGTGGATGTGTAATATAATACTCGAAAATGTTTATTTATAATCTCAGAATGTTGAAAAAAAAATTTTATTTATGTTTTCTTGTATTTTACAGGTGTTTCCGGATTGTTTTGGTACGTGATCTGGTTGTGGTTAGCCTTTGAAAGGCCATCAAAGCATCCCTGCATCTCGGCTCGTGAGCTTCGATACATTGAAGATTCCCTGGGACACGGTCAAGTCCCCGTGCCCGTACCCACATTTGCATCAACTCCCTGGCGCAAGTTTTTTACATCAATGCCAGTTTATGCCATCATTGTCGCTAATTTTTGTCGTTCATGGAATTTTTATCTTCTCGTGCTCTTCCAAGCTCGTTTTATGCACGAATCATTCGGCATGCCCATGGTTGAGGTGAGTTTAAAACTGTTTTTTAAATTATTGTCCAGTTTTTTATCTGTTTTTTCTTTATTTTCTTATTTAGACAGGAATGATTGGATCACTACCTCATTTGTTAATGACAATCATCGTACCCTGCGGTGGATTACTGGCTGATTATGTGAGAAAAAGTGGACTTATGACCACCACAAACGTAAGAAAAGTATTTAATTGTGGTGGATTCGGTATGGAGGCAATTTTTTTCCTAGTTGTCGCTAACGCGACAACACATCAGAATGGAGCCGCTGCCACTGTTGCTTTGGCAATAGGTGTAGCTTGCAGTGGCTTTGCCATATCCGGATTCAATGTTAATCATCTGGATATTGCTCCCAGATATGCCAGTATCCTCATGGGCATGTCCAACGGCATTGGCACCATTGCTGGTCTGTTAGTTCCCATTTTTGTTGACAACATCACCAAGAATCGGGTTAATATCATTGATAAAACAGTTGTTAAATTATTTTTATCCTTTTTTTAAGAGATATATTTTTCTTTTTTTAGGATGCTCACAGTTGGAGAAATGTTTTTATCATCGCCGCTTGTGTACACTGCTTTGGTGTTGTGTTTTACGCGATATTCTGCTCGGGTGAACTTCAACCCTGGGCAGATCCTACGCTGGAGGAACAGCAAAGCTGGAATCCACTTGATGATCTGGGGCAGACTAAGCCACCTGTGCCTCCGCCACCTAAAACCATGCAATCGGAATTTATTGTAAGTTTACTAATTGACGTCAATTGAGCTATTGGAATTTTTTTCAATCATGCTAAAGCTCATGAAAATAATGAACATTATGATAATTGATTGTAAAAATACTTGGTAAATTTTTTTCCGGGTAAAAATCGCATGTTTTGTATATTTGCTTATGATCGTGGCTGATTGAGTGATCGTAAAATTTTTTTTTTACAGGAGAATAGAAAGCTCATAAAATTTTTAAAAGCCATTGAATTATTTTGATGAATATGAAAAATGTTTCTTTTTTTGTAGAGACAACCGTCATTGGACGTAAATGCAGCGTGGAATGATAGCGAGCAGCGTCTTGGTGGACATGGGCAAGAAGTTATTCACTATGGAGCGACAGACACTAATACAAATCCCTTTCACTCGACGAATCCATTCGTAACTGACGTTCGTGAAACTCCAGTCCAACCTCCAACGCGTGATGACTATTCTCACGATGTGATGCAACATCAGCAGTGGGATTAAAGCGTCGATGGATTCATGAGGTTTGTAAAAAAAAAATAAATATGGAACTATTTTCTCTGGTATTTATTCATTTGGACAGTAGCAGAGTCTGAGAGTAATGAATTTACGTGTAAATTTATTATTGGATATTTAAAAGTTTATATATACATTGACGTTGGTAAGATGATTGGGGTTTGATGATGAGTTGTATTACAGTATTCAATGTGCAATCATTCATATCATTAATGATATCTAACCATTGTTTGATTGCTTTGAGACTCTACTGACAGTTCAGCTTATTGAATCGAGGAATTTAAAAGGAAATAAAATTTGTAAAACTATATTTGATGAGATGCCTAAGAGGACAGATGATAGTGCTGTAGATTCTGCGGAGAAAAATTGAAAGTATATATTATTTATTGATGAAAGTATTTTTGTTTTTATGTATACAACGAATATGATGGAAAATTATAAATTTTTTATATTTAACGAGGAAAGAAATTTGCACATGTAATAAATTGCACTTATTTGATATTTAATAATGGCACAAAATGATATACGATACTTGAAGACAATAACATGAAATAACTTGTTGAGTGTTCTGTAAAATTTTTTTATTATTATTTTCTATAGTTATAATATGGAAAATTGCACTTGTTTCAATTGCACCTACAATTAGGATATAACTCAGATATTAAGGAAAATATTGACAATATAAAAAAACTGATATTTTGAGGACAATAATTGAAAAAAATAAAAACTGATGAGGGCTAGTGAGAATATTTATATTCTTCAATGACTATAGCGCAATTGGCTGATACTTTTAGGTAATATGTGAATTTGATAGCTCAGTTTTTTTGGGCTATTTTAATTATGAACAATCTAACTCGAAAGTCAAGAAATCAAATGAAAGTAATAAAATTAATTTCTTATTTTAATCGCATAAGAAATTTTTTCTGCGATTTATAAAATATTAAACGAATGAAAGTAATTTCTAAAAAAGTGATTTAAACAATGAAAGTA
Source organism: Macrocentrus cingulum (assembly GCA_002156465.1). Classification (NCBI taxonomy): domain Eukaryota; kingdom Metazoa; phylum Arthropoda; class Insecta; order Hymenoptera; family Braconidae; genus Macrocentrus; species Macrocentrus cingulum. The sequence continues at coordinate 55,345 of MVJL01011988.1, read as the reverse complement.
TGGGTGGGGGTTGTAAACTATAAAATTATTGTGTATAACAGAAAATATAATATGAAAGCTAAATGAGAAATTTCAAATTGACGTATATATAACATTATATAACAATGATTCTTCGTTAGTTTTGAGGTGGATAATGCATATAAATATGTATCGCTTTATTAATGCCAAATGGCGTAAATCACTATTTATTCAGAATTGATTATTTATTGATTATTCATCATTAATATGTAATAATATGTTAATGCAATGTGGTAATGTATTTGGAGTGAATTTGAAGTCGTTTTGAAGCGATGAAAAAAAATTTTTTTCTTTCCGTCAGATTTTCAAAGGGGTTACCCTTTGAACATATTGCAGTTTTAGTGATTTATTTTTAGTTTTTAGCGATAACTCGAAAACTAAGCGAGTTAACGAAAAATGTTATTCGACCTAAATTACGGGGAACTAAATTTACTATAAAAAACATTGACAAAATTTTTTTGTAACTCTTTTAGTTTTTGAAATATTGTTAATTTTTGAAAATTCTTATTTTTTAAAATAATTTAAAAACGAGTGAAAATTTCAAAAAAAGTTATTCAACATTTTTTGTAGGGAATTAAATTTACAACAATTTTACTTGAATAATATTTTGTGTTATCTTGCTTACCTACCGAATTATTGGTAAAAAAACCAAAAAAGGTACGAAAACAGCGAGATTACCAGCGAAGATTTCATTTTTCTTTCTTGCTTAAATTACATATCTTAAAAATTGTTGTTAAAATTGATTTAACGTGAAAAACGGAAAATAATATTTTTTTGACAGGCATAATGTGGGTAAACTGGAATTTTTATTTATAAAAAATTCTAGGTGTATTTTTTTGGCATTAATAATGTAATATTTATATTTATCTGCATTTTAATTGAGAATATGGTGTACGAAAAGAAAATATTCTATATTAACAGTGTTAGCAGACATAGATGTATCAACTATATTAAAATTTTTTTATTATTTCTTTTGTTGCTCATACATAAGATAAAAAAAAAATTAGTCAATTTATGCGAGACCTTTTTGAGATGAAAATATTGCGGTGTATATGATAAAATTGATACAAAAATTATTCATATACACAGTATATAAAACAGAATATATGATGTACACATAAATAATTCGTAATAATGTAATAAATAACTAAAGGAAGCTTGGACGAGATGGAAAGTTGAGAATTTTATTTTTATTTTTACAGTTTTTAAAAAATATATAAATCGCATTAATTTCTCGACAAAAAATTTTCTACATTTTTTTTTCTTGAGCAGAAATCCACAATGTATAAAAATTTTTTCTTATTGAAGATTTATTCATTTTTTCTTATTGGAATAATTCACGACTTTTCATTTTGTTATTGATTTCCGTATCTTCACCGGAAATGTACTGTATGTAAATTTAAAAACCGGTTGTAAAATGGCAATACATTTGAGTAATGATATATATTACCTGTTATTGCTTGAAAAATTTAGAAAAGTGGGAAGTAATTTATCTTATAAAAAAAAATTTTAATAACGTGGGAATCGATGACTATATGGCCGGCGATTTTTACAGTAGTTTGTGGCTGTAAATAATATATTTTTGTCTGTAAATGCAGCTACTTTCGCGAAAAAATTAGTTCAATGAATTATAGTAGTTGAAAAAATTTTGTTTATTCTCATAGTTGAATATAACGAAAAAAAAGTCGTATTATACTCAGTAGTAAAAAATTATTTTACATCATGTTAAATTTTTATATCATTTAATTTAACGTTAATTCGCCGCAAAATATTTATTTACAGATTTAGAAAAAGATAAATATTTGCCATTATATTGGAGTAGTGTGTGGCCTAATTAGTAGAGAAATATAAAAAAAAAAAGTCAAGAAGATCAATGATAATTTTAATGATTCATTGCAAAGAGGGAGAGATTTAATAAATAAATAAAAAAAAGAATAATTATAAAGCTAAGTGCTGATGCTGTTCGAACAATAATACTGATATATTTATATAATAAAGAAAAACATAAATAATTTAATGAATATAAGAAATATTAATGCGAGTGATGTGAAAATATAGAAAATCATTTTATTCTATTTTACGTAGAAAATAAATTATATTTATCGTTAAAAATTATTTAGCAACTCGATAAAATAGATAAAAAATAATGGCTTACAATTAATACTGCCTGAGTAAAATTGTTTACTTGAAAAAAAATTTTTTTCTTTTTTTATATCACAAATATGTCAAAATACGACAATAATATTTCAAATTTTCGACTTATTTGTTATATAAAAAAAATAATTTGCTTTTTGTCCAAAGATTTTGCTATTATATATTTTATTTATCAGTTAATAAGTAAATAAATAAATAAATAAATAAATAAATATAAATTTATTTTCACTTGTCAATAATAAATTTATATTTTATTTCATTGATTTATTAAATTTAATAAAATAGTTAACTATTATTGGTGTGACATTGAGCAATTGAAATAAAAAAAAAAAGAATTAAAACACGGTCATCTCATACTTCTCTAGATAAATAGAATTTTTTTTTTTTTCAATGAAAATTGAAATATTCAGGCGCAAATCAATAGATTGTATTTTTCAGTTTCATTAAATAAGAGTATCAAGGAATAAATTAATTGTCCAGTGTCATTTTTCACACATTATAATTAAACAATAATATAAACAAATATATTTCTTGTATGTGTAAATATCATTCTCTGCGTGTGTCACACATAGAAAAATGGATAATATACAGAGGAAAAAAAAAATTAATACTAATTAAGTGTCGTTACTGTACATTATCGAAAAAAAATCAATTAACTTTAGTGTATACGCACATTGCGATATAGCACATCAAGTATCTTTGCGAAAGTGTATCAATTACTATATCGACAATAAGAAAACTAAAAAAAAAAAAAAAATACACCGTAATAATGAAAGTAATACACGTTAAGGACAATAAACAATGTAGAGACTTGAAGGAATTATTGAATGTTATTACAATAAGCTTTCAATGGCCTTTGTCATTAGGTATTATCAGATATATTCGCTTCGTGATATAAAAAAAAATCTCTTGAGTAGCTCTTATAGATCCAGAAACAAAAAAAATTTCAATTGCTGATATTGACAATAAAGCATTTTAAATATACCACTGACAATATCGAGTGTCATCCGACGCGAAAGTAGAATTCAATGTAACTAAAAATATTATATTGTTATATATATACTCTAGTCTGATTTATTGTTAATGATTATTATTAATTCTATTATTATGTAACATATGTATGTACACCGCATTTTCAGTGTATTATTTAATAACAAAAATGGATACATGATGACAATAAAGTGTCAGCGAATCTTTTGAAAAAAAAAAGGAAAATAAAAATCTCCAATCGTGCGAGTAGGTATATACATATATAGCGTTTTAGAATATTAAAAAATTTTAATTTCTGTCGACTAATACGTCAATTGCACAATCTATAGTAGCACTTTTTGAATTGTATATAATTAATGCAACGTAAACGTATATTAATTAAAAGCGGAGAATTTATTTCACAATTTTACCAGCAACATTTAAATCTATAATTTTTTTTGTTTACTTCATAAAATTACACATAGCGTTTTAATTTGTTAAATTAACTGTTTGATTTTGTCCTCATTATGTCCTACGTATACAAGTGAATTAATTGTAACTTTGATATATCCTTTCGCATATCACTTTCCATGACGTCTGTTTTCCCCGTTATTAGCATGTTATTGTTTTCCCAGCACGCAACTGAAGCGTCTGCCCGCGATCGTTGCGTCATCTGCAGTAGCGTCGAACGCAACTCATGTGAGGACACACAAAGGGCCATGATTATTACAGGAAAAATTGTATTTTACAGGCGATACTACGTTCAGTTACATCAGAATGACAATGGAAGCAGAAAAATATTGGCAAACGTGTATTTCATCAAGCTTTCCATGTTTGTGGTCGCTTCTGATGTGTTTATAAACCCACAGAGGTGACAAGAGATTGTGTGTGGTTTTGCTTGGACGCATGCGTTACTTGTGCACCACATGCGACTGGACCGGGGAAGCGCAAGCACTTTCTAAAATTCTCGTGGATTCTTCATGATTCTACACTTGACTGGCAGACACTCCACGAGAATCATTCTACCGGACCTAGTCGTGTAAATACATCCGATGTTATATCATAAACGCCGGGAGTGCCGGAGATGGCGATCAGTGTCGTGAAGAGTTTTGTTGTTTTGCTTTTCTTGCATCTAACCGGTAAGTCGTCTTCTTATCTTGTTTACCTTCAAATACACACTTGTTAATACACTCTTCATTGCAAATCTAACGACTATTCAAACAATATTTTCAATTCAATATTTATATTTACACAAAATCTTGAATCTTAATCAAGAATAATCATTTTAGTAGATGAAAGTGTTTTCTGCTCGAGAGAAATTAAAATTTCATATTTCTGAACGTGACATAAAGTTTCATTATATAAAATAAAATCTCTAATTAATTTTATTTGATAAATTTCACTTAAAAAAAAAATAATGATGGAATATTATGAAAGAGGAAAAATGTTTTTACATATTTAATTTACGTATTATTCAAAATAAACGTTTTTTTTTTTTTGGGAATTGCAATAGATTTTTAGATCGGTTTCGATTGGAAATATTTTATAATTGTATTTCGAAGGTTAAATGGACTTGTTTGATAAATAAGCATTGATTAGTAGTTAAAGATGATGATAGAATGTAGAAAAAAAAACTATTTAATAGTATATATTTTACTGTTTAACGAAGCTTGACATAAATTCTTGCGGCCTTTGCCTCATTTATGAACGTCACATCATCCTTCTCGGTTGAATAGATCTAAAACAATGTTGGAAAATTTTTTTTCCATTTTTTTTTGTCATGATTAATATAAGAAAATAAAGTCTTTCACTCAATGACTGTTTAATAATTAGGTTTTTTACACTGTCGTGTCCTCGCACTTTGACTTGCTCTCTGTTTTATTGGTTACAGTGGACGTGAGGGCACAAAATAAAACACTGAAGGACTTGTTCAACAGTACGTCGTGTGCCAAACCACCATACACGTGTCCTCATCCTCAGATAGAATTTTATTTGTATACAAGGTAAGCTAAACTTTTAGTTTCAAGATCATGATCACACTCGGTCGAAAGTGACCTCATTTCTCATTGGACTCACCTTTCTCTAGTGACTTGTTCACGTTCAGGTATATGTTTAATACACTCTCGCTTTCGTCATAGGTGGATTTTTTCGATCCTACTGTGAGTTTTTATGAAAAATATATGCAAATTTCACTTGTTAAAAGTCTTAAATATTTTGTCAATCCATTGAATCAGTTTTATACAAGTTAAAAAATTATGTAAGATGTAATTTCTTTTTAAGATCATTTAAATATTAAACTTTAACCCTCTGGTTTCACTTTTATAATGTCGAAAATGGCTGAAATGATTGATTTGTTTCAATTTTTTTATACAGAGTGCAATTTACTATTTTTTAAATCATCTATGAGATGATGAAAAATTTAGAAATTGTTTATATTCGATGTTAAAAAATTAATTTTTTCACATATGATTTAGAATTTTTTTTAATCACAAAAAATTTTTTTAAAATTTTGTACTTTGATTGTTTTTTTTTAATATTTCAAACATAAAAACAAAGTTTTTCCTTCTTTTTTCAAAATTTTGCTTGTTATAAAATTTGTTTATGTAAATGAATAAATGAATTAATTTTTTAATTTCAGAACAACTCAAAAAAATCCAGTAGTCCTTGATATAAGGAGTTTTCGTTCTTTGGATTATACAACATTTAATCCATCACACCCAACAAAAATAATAATTCACGGTTTTGGAGGCGGCAGAAATTTAGCACCAAGCACGGATTTGCGGAATGGTAATAACCTTAATAATAAACAACATGATCGTGATTTATTTGCAGACTGTATAGCGGAAGTTTGGCCAGTGAAAGGTGATATGGAAGTATAGAGCTTAAAGTGCCGGAAACGAGTGAGAGTAAGGCAGATAAAGTGGACAAGATTACTTGTCAACTATAATCCAACAAATTACAATGCACTTTTTACAATAATACTAAATTGACATTCTTCAATTAAACAATCAGTCACGACATTGTAGAGTAAAAATGATGACATTTTTTTTTTGACTTCCAGCTTATTATAAACGCGGAGACTACAATATTATAATCGTTGATTACGGCTCACTCGTGCGGGAACCATGTCTCTCACAAATGCAGTGGGGTCCGGACTTTTGTTCACGCTGTATTGCTCAGTTGGTGAGGTACTTGAAGGACCATCCACGTGGCGTACCAGTCGAGAGCATCCATGTACTCGGCTACAGCGTTGGTGCTCACATAGCAGGCCTCATTGCCAATCATTTGCCCGATGACAAGTTGGGCAGGATCACTGGTAAATAAACAACTGAAAAAAAATATTAATCCAACGAAATAACATTTTTTTTCTAGGCTTGGATCCAACAATATTTTTTTACATGAATGGCAACAGATCTCGAGATTTGGACGAAACCGACGCTCATTTTGTCGATATAATTCACACGGGAGCGGGAATTCTGGGCCAATGGGGCCCAAACGGTCATGCGGATTTTTATGTCAATGGTGGATCAAGTCAGCCCGGTTGCGCAACAGCCTCAATTCTTCGTTAGTTATTTTAAAAGTTTAAATTAATTGTTTTTATCAGTAGATTGAGAAAAAAAAAAATTTTAGAAACCCTTTCCTGCGATCACACGAAAGTCACACCGTACTACATCGAGTCCATCACTACCAAAGCCGGATTTTGGGCAGCACCCTGCGCAAATCTGTTCTCATACCTCATCGGATGGTGCAGTCCAAAAGACAAGGATTGGATTCTGATGGGAGAGGACACTCCTCACACGTATATAAAATATTTTAAATAGTTTAAAAAGTCAGGTAATAGATTAATTGTAATTTTTAGAGCACGAGGCGTTTATTATCTGTCAACAAACGCACGCAAACCGTACGCCCAAGGACGTCCAGGAAAAAATCAAGTCCAGAAAAATCCGAAGCCATCGTCTTACCACCAGTATTGAGTCTACTTAAACAATTAATCAACATTATCATCGAGTAAAAACAAAACATAAATTATATCTATTGATACATAAATATGTAGATATTGTAGATATTGTAGCACACTTAAGACAGACATTTATAATTAATTTTTTAGGACGATAAAAAAAATGATTGAATAGTTGCCTATTGCCAAAACAGTGCTTCTATCTAATTTTTTACTCAAATAATTTTTTCTTTAACTTGTTAGTCTAATTGAAGCTTAAAAATACATTGCTAAGAGCTAGAAAAAATTTTTGTACGGATAAAATTATCATTGTGAATGTGTTTTTTTTTGCAGAAACGTTTGACGATAATTTCAGCGAGGAAAGCGAGAGTAGCACAAGACAGGCCAAATCCTAAAATGAAAAATGTAAATACAAGCATGTCTGGGTTGATTGGACGAGCGTGAGGCACCGAATTAGCGGCAATGATCTTCAATTTAATGTCTGCGCCTTCCCACATATCTATACCCCACATTCTGGAGATTCCAGACTGTGCTAGTCTGATGAAAAGCACATTAATTCGGTCTGTCAGAGGCCAGTCAAAGCGAACCGGATAAACATAGGCATTGGGACCGACTTCTTTGCTTGCCAAGTGTATGTCGTACTCGACTGCTGCTTTTTTAAGTACACCAGTGTCTGCTAGACAGGCAACTGATGCATTTTTCATGACCTGTGGAACGCAAAATGGCGATCGCGGAATTTCCAGTTTCTCCTCTAATTCGGGATCGACGACTAGTCGTCTTCCGCCTTTTATAATGTAGACAATGCTGTATCGGGGATCTCGCAGGTCCTCGACGCGCTCGACGTTCCTTCGCCGCTCGAGTTTGGTCAGAAATGACGAAAGGTTCCCGGAAAATGTTGCGTGTAGAATTAAAAAGTACAAGAAAACTCCTATGAAAAAAATTCGAACGGGAAATGTTTTCAACTCGATGTGCAGTCCGGTGTTTATGATCAAACGAAGGATTTCAAAAGTGGCAAAGACGAATCTATTCTTCCGTACGATTATTATCTCAGCGATGAATACAACGGCGAGAATGAGTAGAGTCGCTATGAGCATCGACAGTCCGTAGAAGTTTGCGATTTTCTCCAAGGGTGTGTAGTAGCCTCGATGCTGAGTCACAATTGACACCCCGGACCACATGATCGGATAAATTGGTGTGAAATTGTATACGATTGGATAACTGGAGATGCAGACTGCAAAATCCGAGGATGAATTTAGCAAACGCTTGAAAAATCCTTCTGGTTCAGGTGTGTAGTATTTCAGAGTGTCGAAATGTAACCCGACTGTTGCGTTTAAGCCAGATTGAATGGCTTTAGCGACTCTCCCGTCGAGCTTTGGTATCATGTCGAATACACCTTCGTCGTACTCGTGGTCGGGTATCCAATTTGCCAATCTTGGGTCATAATCCCGTTGGGGAAACCATTTGTCACTCTGAGGTTTGCTCACGACGATTCTTATTTTGTATCCGTCCAAGTACTTGGTCCTGTCGAAGCTCCAGTTCTCGCACATGTGTCCTAAATTGGCACACGAGCAAAACGCGCCAATAAATAATTCAATTTCCACGAGTCAGTTAAAACCACAAAGATTATACTCACCTCTTTGGTACTGTCGTCTGTACAGGGTCCAATCGTGTTCCTCGGTATTTTTCACCTCCATCCATCCCGCAGTAGCCCGATTCGTGAATGGATTGGACGTATAGACGGTGAAGGACTGCAAGAGGGCGTCGTAGCAGAAGAAAAATGCCGTGACGATATTTCTGGTCCAAACTGTCTTTAACGTGTCCCTCGCGTTGTCACAGTTCCTCCCAGACCTGTCTAGGACTATAAATTGCCCCATTATATTCCACCATGGCGTTTGCTTGATTGTAAGCAGTTTTGTCTCAAGTTCCTCTGTTGAATCCGCAGTCACGAGAAACAAGTTCAGTATCGATGGTTGATCTCGTGACCAATCAGTCTTCGATGAAGCACTTAGTTTTGTCTCAAGTTCCTCTGTTGAATCCGCAGTCACGAGAAACAAGTTCAGTATCGATGGTTGATCTCGTGACCAATCAGTCTTCGATGAAGCACTGAGTACTATTGTCGCGATTGATTGTTCACGCCACAAAGATTGAACGATGCTTTCATCAGCATCATCATCAATAATTATTGTCGTCGAGTTTTGATAGCACGTGGTTATTATCTCTATCTGCCAACAAAAATTACATATTTTTTTATATTCTGCAATTTTTTTCCAATCGAAAATTTATTTCTAAAAAATTTTGCCTCCAAAAACAAACATGAGTAAAAATTCATTTTATGGTATTAATATTTTTAATTCTCACCGCAATTTGGTTAATGGATGAATCAGTTGATTCCTCGATGTCCCAGGATATACCCAGCAATTCTCGTGGGAAAAATATTATTGTAAATATTAGATAACTATGTTTTTGCATTTTTTCGTGCACTTTCTGTAATTTTTCTAGTGAAATAGTTGACAGGATCTGCTGCAGTTGTCTCGAGTTAATTAAACGCGTGCCCAACAATTGTACAAACAAATGCTGACCTTCCGGACTAATCTCATAAATCTAATGCATTAATGTTGATCAACTATCCGCGATAATCTAGCCTATATTCCACACAGCTGTAATTTAACAGATAATGTATGGATTACAGATTCTAGATTTGAGTCACAGTGTTATGCGGTTATATATTTAGAATAAATTTAAATTGATATATAATGCAATAAAATTTTTTCAAATTTTATGTTAACAACAATATTTATTACATAATAGTTGCGATATAATAATAATTTCTATCGATTTACAATATATTGTTGCACTAATTCTTAGTAATGTCAATGGAATGATTACAAGTTGTTGATACAATCTCGTTGGTTTTTTTCCACAAGCTGGAGGCATTGGGTCCGTTCATATGAATTAATTTGTTTATTTTTTTTTGCTTATATAGTCAAAAATTATCGAAGAAATATATAGTTTTTCAGGACCATCAGCAGCACTTGTGGTCTCGTCAATGTACAGACGAATTATTTAATGTCACGGTTATCCCACATTTTATATTAGCAAGCTCGTAAAATTTTTTTTTAGTTGTAACAATTAAAGCAAAATTCTGACCATCGCTGAAGAATAGAGTAAGGCACTGTTCTCATAGATTATTCGATGTGTTTTTGGATGACCAAAGTGCAATATTAAATTGGATGTAATATGGAGAAGTGCCCGGATGATGAAAATTACTACGCTAGAAATTTACCTATCACGTAGATTAAATCCAAAGGTCACTGTATTCTTCGGCGATGTTTCATAAAATAACTTTGATTGCTATATATTATGATTTTCTTTTTTTTCTTCTGGAATTTGTTTTTTTTTTTTTGAGCTTTTACGAGCTTGCGTAACTTTACACAATTCGAACATATAGAATCATAATATTATTATTCAACACTTGACCACATGATGCGATTATATGTATAGAATTTATACATTCGACATTTAAATAAATAAAAAATAACATGAAAATATTTATTTTAAAGCCTCAAAACAGGAGGGGTAAATTCTATACACGCGTAAAAACTACTTTTCTATCACTACAAATACGACTTTTACACGATTTTCGCATTTTTCATTACTCATTTTATCATCTTTTATTTTTATTATATATTCTCGTCCACGTCGATCAACGACACACTTAATTTCTGGCGTCTAGTGTATATTTTTATGTGACTGCTAATGATATTAGTGGTGCAGTTTATGACAGCAATGACGTTATTTTATGATAAATAATTTATGTATATGTTTTTTAGTCAAATAATTTTTTTTTAATAGACAAATAATGTTTCGTGATATTGTTTTTCTTTCGTTTTTTTTTCTAGTATGTCTCTCTTCTTTTACATTTTAGACTCTATTATAAAGACTGATCTCTGCGATTAATACTCGACGTCGAGGACAGTGACGTCGATTTTATTATTAATTAATGAGTTGACATTGCAAAATAAAAAATTGAAAATAATTAAAGGCACTCTATAGATACATTTGTGTAGGTACATGCGTGCAAATACTTTTAATATAATACAATTATATATTCCACTCAATTTTATTTATTTTTCCTCATTGTACCTGGATAGATTTTTTTATATACACATTTAGTGTCATATAATATTTATTTTACACACTTTGAGGTACTCTTGTTTTTGTTTGTTTTTGTTCTTTCGCTGGACGTGCCTCAGCTAGAGGCTTTTATGAAACTTTAAATTATCAATTAGGTGCTTAAAAAAGAAATAAACAATTTTTTTTTTTTTTACAAAAGCTCAAAATATATGGGAGGATGATATAATGATTTATGATTAATGCGAGCGGATATAGTGCCGTCAATCTCTTTTTTTTTTTGTATTTTTATATTTTTTTTTTCGACGCCGCTGTCTTCGTGCAATTTTTCTAACTAAAATTACATATACCACATCTGTTCTCATTATTTGATACAAGTGTGCCGCATACTATGTCATTTTTAAATGATCAACTATTAATAAAAGTCATCACTTATTAATATTGGTCCTGACTAAAATAATATAATTGAAAAACGATTTTTTTTTTCTCTTCTCTTTTTATGTTATAGTGATATTTGAAGGATGCTTGAATAAGAGATTAGGATGAGAATTGTGATCAATATGCACGTTGTAGAGACGTGCTAATTATTTTTTTTTTTTTTGACTGGGTTAGTTGAAGTTTCACGTGATTATTCACGTTTGAAGGGTAGATTATGGTGTTTGCAAGCTTGTTTTTGACACAAAGCACAGTTATGGTAATGACCATACGTCACTCATACAGAGATATATCGTTGGATACAGGATCTTTCGATTTTAGCGTGTCTACAGAGGACTTTTGGAGAAAAAAAAACTTTTTTGTTTATTCCACCTGAACTTTTATGTATCAGCATGAATCTTAGGATATTTGTTATCATCGCGATAAATAACAAAATTTCTGAGAGTGATTAATGATGTTTGTTCCGCAACTTTAACATAGATCCGTAGAATATTGTCCATTTGAGAGTGGGATTAGTTAGACGATTTGTTTTTTTTTTTTTTTTTTTTCATGAGATTTGTTTAATAGTTTTCTTTTCTTTTTTTTTGTTTATGTATACTCTTGTTAGTCTCCTATTATGGAAGCAAGGCTTTTTTATTTTCCTGCGTTTAAAAAGGCCGATTTTCTTTTCTTATTGTTGCGGCAGATTATTATTATTAACCCTGCCCCAAGAGAAAACGAGATATAGAATAATTACAGTGTATTTCTTCAACTCGGTATATATCGAGCTTTTTTTTATCAGAGAACTTGATAATGAGTAGCATATATACAGACTTTTGTCCCTGCAGACTGATGAAATGCTGCAGATTTATTAGAAAAAAGAGATATTTAATTTTTAATTTTACTCGTTCATTATTTTTGGTTTATTTGTAATTATTAGGCTCTCGAGGAGGCGAAATTTTATGAAACTTTATATTTACATATTACTCAATTCCTTTAATTAATAATAGACACAAAAATTTTTTTAAAATAAATTTTTCGGTTTTTTTTTTTTACGATTGTCGAAACAATTTTTTTTTTTTTACTTGCAGATCTGTCTGCGATTTTTTTATCAGTCTGCAGATACTGTGAGTTAGTTAATAGGCCAGTTTAGCTTATTTATTTATTTATTTTGTTTGTTATAGGGGAATTGCAGAAAATTCCTCGGCGAATGACGTTTTTTATTTGATGATTATCTTGTTTTTTTTTTTTGTTGTCCATGCATCGATATTTATATCATTTATCTTCTTTAATGTAAAACAATGAAAATTATTCAGTTTTCATTGGATTATTTTTTTTTTCAAAGTCAGAATACAATTAGGATATATTTAATCAATAAAAATAATTTTTTCTTCAGTTAAAAGAAATAAAAAACCAACTATTCATAACTTTGCGTGAGAAAAAAAAATTTTTTTTCAAGTAAAAATTTGTTATTGAAGTGAAATATTGGTGTTTTCATTGTTTCACATTGTTAGAAGATATTTTCATAGACATGCAAATGTTCTCAGTGAATATGTTCATTGTTATATCGGGACTTTCGCGCCTCGAAGCTCGACGAGATATTAAAACCATTAGATCTGAGAAAACACAATCGTTTAAACACTAAATTACTTTTCCAACTAATCCAACGAGTAAAGTGGCAATTAATTTACCGTCTACTTGAGACGATCAATCAAATTCTTCAACAGATCCTCATCAAAGGGGGAGCACAAGAACAAATAGAATTATTCTCAATTGAAACTCAAAAATGAACCATGAATTTTTTTTTTTTCACAATCTCATGTGAATGATGCACACATGTTTTTTTTTTTTTTATTAACATTACTTATATTTTTTCCTAAATATTTAGCTTTTTAAGCATTTAAAATTGATACTGCAGAATTCGGAATATTTTATATCGAGTGTCGCCTCGCTTCGAAAACGCGAACGACCTGTACAATATATTATTATTATTTAATTAATCTATAATTTTTCTTAATTATTGTAGCGTACGAAGACATTGTGAACAAGAGGTTTTTTTTTCTTTGTCTCTTGGAAACAAATACAATTCGCATTATGAGTATAACAATAACTTTTGTTTACAATTATAACATATTTCAAATAAATAATTATACATTTTTCTTAACATTTAAACGAACTATCTCACTCTCAACACTATAATTCAATTGCTAAAAATAAAAAAAAACATATATGTGCATAAATAAATAATGATATAGAGGGTTCAAACTGCAATATATTCATTTTTTAGTTTTCTGAACTGTCTCAAGAGGTCATTCAAAAGATTTATACGTCTTTGACGGAAAGAATAATTGATATATATGTATATACAAGATACTACCACTTTATCAGAACATAATTATATAATGCTAAGTCAGTTTTGGTAGTATTTTCATTTTTTTTTTTGTTATAACATTGTATGCAGTTGATCGATAGATTATTAATATCCAACTAAGTATTTTGTTTTTTCTTTTTTTATTCTTCATTGGTACTCTTATTTTTCACTCTTTTCATAGATTTCTCTGTATTATTAAGCTTTGTTAAGTATCAGATGTTATGCTTCTGTAAAAAAATGGAATTTATTACTGATTGGAGTGGAAAATTTTTTTTTTTTTCTGGATTTTTACCTTTCACAGATTCAACTGGAGATTTTTAGTCTTTCTTATCGGCATCCTCGGGGTCTTTGAGCGTGTGCCACTGGGCTATTGGTCGTCTGGGAGATGCAAGCATATCCGACCAATGTCTCAACTCAGTTCCACTCGCGTTGTAGCCGAGAATGACCTTGCCAATAGGCTCTGATGTGCCGATACGATCGTAATCCACGACAGTTACCATCAAATTCACTTTCTGCGAGGGCAATAAATTATTATTATTATTAAATTTGAACGTAGAAATTGAGTGTTTTTTATGGGTGAATATTGGGGAAAAAGCTTTGAATTGTTTTTTTTTTTTTTTTTCGGTTAAAAGGAAGATTTTTCCACCTGTATTTGCTCGAAGGGGACCTCGAAGGTGAACGATTCATTGTAATAGGGATTGAGAGTGCACTTCTTGATCGATGTCTTTTTCTTCTTCAGCCGCTTGCCATTCTGCATCAGGGCTATCTTGACATATGGATCTGAAAGTCCACCGACGTCCATTTTCTTCAGATTCTTCGCCTCCAGAATTACTACTGTCAGTTTGCCGGCAGTTGGGACGTATCGCAGAGAGAAACAGATGTCTCCAAGTTTGTTGTCCTGAAATCAAACATTTCTGTAGCTATTTTATCCTACTATGATGCTTTAAAAAATTCAACTTGCCTGTCCTCCCTCACCCTCGACACTCTGTAGCTCTCGCCACTCCTCGATAGTTTGCGCCAAATCGATTTGACACAGTGGTACTTTTACTTCACCGATTTGATCGTGCTTTGAGAATCGATCAAAGTCGAAAATTGCAAAAACTAGAGTCTTATTCATCGCGTCGGCATAGGGCACACCCTGGAAATTAATGAAAAACAAGTTGTAAAAAATGTATTTTACTGTAAAATAATTGTTTGGATTGCAGGATTTTTACTTTGAAAGTAAATGTTTCATTGAACTCAGGGCTCAGTGTCTTCCTGTGCACTTTCGTCTCAAATTTCTTCTTCTTGTCCGGCAGAAGATAGACCTTGACATACGGATCCGAGGTACCACCCATGTCCAGAGCTGGCAGATCCTCAGCTCTGATGACAGTCACGGCCAAGCTGTTTGAGTTGAAGTCGTATTCGAGCTAGAGAAGTGGGTTTTAAAAATGAGAAAATGTTTTTTCCTGATTTGCAGTGTCATCCGGACGTTGTAGAGTCGTTTGGCCGATATTCAACTTGGCATAGCATACCTTATACTGAAGTTTGCCAAGTTTAACTTCGCTCTGTTTACTCTCGGCCTCATCCGGCTCCTCGGCGTTGTCCGTTAGCTCCTCCATGTCGGGCTGTACCTGCGCAGATGCAAGTGGATTCCACGGGGGGATAAATTGCGGATCTAGTGACTAACATACAGGCATGGCAAGCCAATGACAAACCTTGTCCTTGTACGTTCCTCCCAGCAGCTGCACGCTCTTCAGGTCCACTGCACCTTTCAGCCCCTTTTTACCGTCCTTTGAGCGACGCTTGCGGAAACATCTTCTTATGCAGCAGAAGCAGATGCCCAGGATTATCACGCCTACGGCTGTTGATTCATCGGTTACAGACCATTTGTTGTGATTATTGTGTAGGGGTTTTTTTTGGTTGCAATTTTATTTACCTATGAGAATTGCAACTAATCCCCACGTTGGGATTCCCGTGGCTGCTGTTATCTCCTTGCCCACTGTCTCGATTTTCGTCTCGATTTTCACTACTGTCGATTCCGTCGGGGCCTCGGATATCGCTTCTAAAAATTCGTTTACATGGAAATTCGATTAGTTGAGAGTGATTGTTTATTTTTATTTGATTGAGGAGGGGTTTAAATGTGAAATTTACCGGTAAGACCCTCTTCACTGGTTGCCATTATCCTCCAGGTTGTGCTCGGCATGGCTTGTGCTGGATTTTGAGTATTACTCGGCAAACTTCCAGTCAAGCTTTCCGCCGTGTCCGACGCCTCTCTCTTCACCGCCGGCATTTTCTGTTAACAATTACATTCCACCGTGAAAACACAATGTTTTAACTTTATTTCGTGCTTGAAGATTCTTTTTTTTTTGACAGTTGATTTATTTTTTATAGTGGTGAGTTGTTGTGAAAAATTTTAATTTCTTTTTTTAAATGATGGATAAATATTTGATTGATGAGTGGTTGGATGTGTTTTTTAATGTGAATTTGCGTTATTTCTCGCGTTCTCAGAGCGACTACCGTTTAAAGCTTGTTTATTTTCAACGTCCAGCGGATCACTGGCGTATATACTTTATATGTTTGCAATCGCAGTATATCGTATACACGAGTAACAACCTTGGATCCCCACTCGAGCACACTTGCCTTAGTTTAAACCGATTATCAAAGGTGTGCACGAGAAAAAATTACGTATCAAAAGTCAGGGGGACTTTTTACACACATATAAATAGATTTAATATTTTTTTCAGTGGTAAAAATAATATTTAGTCAGTGAAAAAAATTTATATAATCAACTCGGTAGTTTTTATTGACCATTTAAATCATGTTTTAAAAATTGAAATCAACGTAAGAACGGTGAAACAAAAGTTTTTTTTCAAATATTCATTTATTTTGTTTTTGTTGTTTTTATATTAAATTTGATATTTAAGTGTTTTATTGAGATAGAAATATTTTTTTAATGAAATTTAAGTTTGGGAATAGGATTTAAATGGTGATAAAAAATTTATTTAATGATTGTAGGAATTAAAATAAATGTTTATAGAGGTTTGTTAGTGTAAATATTGACAATATAATCAAATCCGTGTTTGGAATAAAAATCCGTTTGCTCAAGATTTTACAGCACTGTCAATCTGCCATATGGGCAACTCGAGATAGAGGCTGAATAGTGACGGATAATGCAGAATCAACATCCCGCGAGTGATAGCAGACTCTGTTCGATGTTATGTGCGTAGGAAGCTTGATATAATACTGAAGAGTCGTCAGGGAAACTTTCTCTAGGAAGCTGAATATTGGCAGTGTTTGCGTGGGAGTGCCCATTTGTGCCTTATTGAACCTGGAAACGTGAGAAACTGAGGGAAACTCAGAGACCTTAAAAAAAAAAAAGAAATAAAAGGAATACTCCTTAAATGTCTTTATATTCTACAATAAAAAAGCTAATATTGCGTTTAATCTTTCGATAAAATCCAGGAATTACTGTTGGAATATTTCTATCAGCCTTTTTATCTAAATGTACGAAAAAAAAAAAATTTTTTTATTGATACTGAAGCATTGTTTTTTTTAAGTCTAAAAATTTGATGAAATTTTTTTTTTATTTTCTGATTTTAAGATTGAGGATTATTTTTGAAAGAATTTTTTTTTTTTTTTTTTTTTGAAAACTTAAAATAAATATTTTAATGAGATATTCTTATAATCTTCATAGTTTTTTTTTGTGTTGTAAAAATTTTTAAGTTTGTTTTTTTTTTTTTTGTTTTTAATTGAAAAAGTTTGGATGAATTTTTTTTTTTAAGTTTTTTTGTTGTTAATGATGATGTTTTTGATGGCTACTTTGTTTTTATATGGCATGCAAGTTTTGTCGAGGGTGATTTTTTTTTTTTTTTGAATTTTTTTTTCAGACGGTATTGTCTGCACGAATTTTTTTTTTTTGCGGGCAGACACTGCAGAGAGCTAGTTTTATGGCAGGAGATTTCTTCAAGCACCATGATATATTATTATACTCGTCGGCGGGGAGTTTTTTTTTTTTTTTAGCTCCTTCAAAGATCATTTATGTCAACCTCAATGTTGCCCTCACATTCTCCGATCTACTCGGCTATTCTCTGTGTCTGAAAATTCCGCACGTTTGACCCATCTCTGCTGTTTTTGTTCATATAAAAAAATTCTTTTCACCTTATATTTCACCCACGTTAGATTCTTCTGTCTATGATTAAGACCGGAAAATATATATATTGGGTGAAAAATTTTCTCAATTTTTCATAAGCGTACATTAATAGGATTCGAATTTTTAGAAGAGAAAAAATTTTTACGATGTCTTTTAAACAATTTTTTAAATAACATTAAACAACATTATTTATTTTAGCGGGAAAAATTTTTTTAATTATATCGCCAAACTTGCTGAGATACTTTTAAAGCAAAACTTTAAACTTAATTTCATTTAAATTACTTTT
This sequence comes from Macrocentrus cingulum, assembly GCA_002156465.1. Taxonomy (NCBI): domain Eukaryota; kingdom Metazoa; phylum Arthropoda; class Insecta; order Hymenoptera; family Braconidae; genus Macrocentrus; species Macrocentrus cingulum. The sequence goes on along the minus strand of MVJL01011988.1, from coordinate 36,912 downwards.
TTGTTGTCCTTAATAATTTTTCTAGCGATTTTAGCGCTGAATATCAATTGTAACTTGAATTTTTTATATTTAAGGGAAATATATAACAAAATGGTTAAACCATAGAGCACACCCTTAGTCTATACATACTTTACTACTACAATGTTAAACAATAAAAATAAATTATCAATTGTAATTAAACAAAAAAAACGGAAAATTAAAGTGTAATGAATAGAAAAGAAGATTTACAAATACTCTATCGCTTGGCATAGGGGGGCATGTAATAAAACAAATCATAAAATCAGATGAACTCATGTTTTTAAGAGTCTATAAAAATCAAAAAGTCTAATTTTTTTTAATATTAACAAGTGTGAGCATATCTCTGGCAAGGAAATCCTTCAAATTAGTTAATAAAGCACTTAAAGCACCCTCTGAACATACTTCCAACGTTAGCAATAAAGGTTACATCCTTTTTTTTCATGAGCGCCCACAACTTTTCTCGCTATAAATAAATATCCGCCTCACAGAGGATAATAACACAGAGAATGCGAGAGAGAGAGACTTTGCCTACGTCTGAATTTTCACAACCCCTGCTCTCATAGTATCGTCAAAGCGATAAAAGCTTTCTCCCACCCCTTTTTATCATCCGTCATCTTTTGCCCCTAAATATAAGAATTGAGAAGAAAAAAAAATTTATACCTCGATTTATCGACTGAACGCGACGACGTTGTAGATATATCGCAGTAAGACGTATTAAAATCTACGAGTAGTGAAGAAACGTGTGGTAACGTTAAAACTTCATTTTTTGAAATATGTGAAACGTGATGGTGATTTTTTATCGGTATTTATATTCAATAAATGTTGCAGAGCAATTCTCAATGATGTCAGCATCAGAAAAATGACAAAAAAAATTTTTTTTTTCCAACGATAGCATAAAAAAAGGTGAAAAAATGTTTTTTTTTTTCGAGAAAATGAATTAAGAAAATGACAAAAAAATTTTTTTTTCCAGAAATAGGGTTGAAAAAAATGAGGAAAAAAATTTTTTTTGTTAAAGGATTTAGAAAAATAAATTGTAAAAATTGTTAGAATCGTGTTTATCATCAAATCAAAAGGTAATAAAGTTTATTTCCTGGGCGGATGATTGATGCATTAAAACGAAGAGGCAATGGCGAGGGACAGGTGCCTATACTTGGATATAAAAGCAGGTGAGTGGCTCAAGAAGGCAAATGGATGGCTGTCTGACACGCGCAGGACTGTTCTACTTCATTGAGAACCTTTTTCTCTTCCGTCACCTACCTCTCGATCATGCTTCTATGCACCCGCTCTAGAGACACACAATAGGGTCCATAAAACGTCACTGCACTCAGGAAAAATCACTGAAGATAAAAAAAAAACTACATATTTTTTTTCTTCGCAGCATATATGAGCAGAAAAGTTTCTTTTATATTTTCGATTAGTTGAAATTTTTGTCGTATTAAATTAATACTATTTTGTTCTATGGGGGTTGATGACTATCTCAGGTTGTGTTGGCGGAAGTTCAACGTCCTACGTGCCAATTAGATCTTGGATAGCACAAATGCAAAAGAGAAAAATACTTGCTGATTGTTTTTCATGTTAAAAATTTTATTCGTTTGCGATTTATCAGATATTTTTTAGTCACGTCAATTTGATAAATTTACAACGGAATTTTTAAATCCTTTTAATCAAAAAAAAAATATTGGAAAAAATTTTTTTTTAATTATTTCCATGAAATAATGGAAGAAAAAATTGAAACATAAAATAAAAAAATTAATTTCAAGTATTAAGAGTGCTTGGTGTATGGAAAAAAAATTTTTTTTTCTTCATTAAACACAAAATTCATATTTTCCCCTGCTTTGGGAGTATAATAAATAAATTTTATATGTAATACAGTATTATTACAATTGCATGAGAAGATTCTCGTATAACAATGTCTTCCTGAATGCACGGGGTGGGAACACGAAATCAATATGGAGCCACTGCGGGTGGAGGTCAAGACACAAAGAGTGTACAAGGGGAAAAAAAACCAAAATAAAATATAAAACCTATCGAGAGTGTTATTGCCACATTACACAACTGGTAAAAAATGCGAAAAAAGAATCTCTGAACTCAATAAACTACTCAGACACACATGAAAAAAAAATTAAATCGATTAAAAAATGCGAAAAATCAGGTAAATATTGTTGTGAGAAAGATTGAGACAAAAGTGATTGCCCTCTGATGATAGTTAAAGCGTGCCTATCAGATGACACCTATCGTGTCCTTCGCCAGAGTGGCTAGTTTGCCCTTGACAAGCGTGTAGGCGTATATAATGGCATGGCCATCACATTCACTGGGGGTGAAATGATCTAAATTTAATATTTAATAAATTATCACTCAGATACCTATCAAATTTCAATTTATAAATCCAAGAATTCTATAATATTTTACTGAATATAACATTAAAAATTAGATTTATCGTAAGATTAATCCTCAGTAAGTATATACTAAGAAGTTTAATTAATTTAAAGTTGTGGAGAACAATTAAATTATTGAAGTGTCAAGTTTCAATTAATATCACTCAAATTCTACCTTTAAAATTAATTTGGAAATTATTATTTATTTACGTTTTTTTTTTTCTTATGAATTTTAAACTTTTTTATGATGATAAAAATTATATATAATTACGTTTATTTATGTTGTTGAGATATTTTTTTTTTTTTTCATTCGATTGGAGAGTAAATTTTAGACAGGAAATTATTTATAAAAATATTTCATTTATCGGTGTAATCATCGTAGGGGATAATTGAGAGTATTCAAAAGCTTCTATTCACCAACATAAAATCCACGTACACGTTTATACTTGTCTCACAAAAGCCAGGCAACTCCCAAGCTAATGAATCTAGGAGTTTATGTAGCGCGTAAATTTTATAAAAAATTATTTACGATAAAAAAATTATTAAATCGATGTATTTATTGTTTTTATTATAATTTTTAATTGGTTATTTACGTTAGAATTGATTAGTGTAATGTGATTTAGAAAAATTAAGTAAAATTTAAATCTCTAACTAAATAGAGATCATTTTACAATGATTTATATTAATCAGATTAGAAAAAGACGTGTGTGTTAGTGTTTGTCAATAAATAGATGATACTTGCGCATTTATTATCGTGTTTTATAGGGTAAAAAAAAATTTATATCTCTATAGATATTTATCTAAAAGACATTTTTCCAAGCGAATTTTTATTACCTATAGAACAAAATTTATAAATAACATAGGTTTATGCTCAGAGAGATGAACTAAGCTGAAGTTCGTATACGTTCCAATCGATATTGACGTCAGCAGGAAAGAATACTGACGTGACTTTTCATCTTTCTACATTGTGAAATAAATGTCAGAACATTAAATTATATTGTGACAGCTATCTAAATGAAGTTTTTGTTGATAGATTGAATTTTTTTTGGAGTTTAAAATGAATTTTTGGATGCAATTCGTTTATATTCACTTGTTGATGATTTATTGTATATTGAATTTTAAATTATTAATTAAATGACACGTAGTCTCTCGTGGGACAGATCGTAAAATTTTATCTTGTACATGAACAATGCGACGATTAATTGCGTGAGATTCATAAATAAAGTAAAAAAAAAAAATTTACTAATGAACTTTCACATCCTTTCGTTGGAAATTTATTAATATTTATAAAGAATATATTTTGTCGGTGTAGTTAAAATTATTTTAAATTGAAAATGTGGTAGAAAAAAATTTTATTTAAGTAATTTTTAAATGTTGATAGATTTTAGATGAATTTTATTAAATATAAATAATAATTTATAAGTGAAAAATATGAATTTTTCTGATAGAGATGATTTTTATTGTTTTTTTCATGATGATTTTGTTTTATGAATCAAAAAAAAAAAAAACATTTTGTAAATAATGGTGAGTTGACAATTTTAAAAAACTTTATCTCCGTTGGTAAATTTAATAAAATCGATTAGACATTCCGACATCACACCCTTGAGTGTCGAATAGGGTCATCGAATTTTCCGAAGGGAGAATGAAAACTCACAACCATTTAGCATTCGTCCAATGTTGTCGTGTGTTTGAATTTATTGGAAAATATTTGTGTGAATATCGTCAATCAGAAAATTTAAAATTTATTCACATCATCATTCTATACAAACAAAATGTCATTTTCACATGAATTTATCAACCAATTATCTTTTTTTTTTCACAAATCTTTTCTCTCATAATCCGCATGATCATAAATATAGCCTTAAAAAAAAATTATTTCAATGATATCTTTAAGAATTTGACCTTTTTTTGAAATACATCTCAACCAATTAAATTCATTCAAAAATTATACAGAGAAAAAACCAATTAAATCAAGTTTTTTTCAACAGTGGAAAATTATTTTAAATAACTTTTTTTGTACATATAAAAAAAGAAGAAATGTGTGTAAGAAAATTGCAGAGTAAGAAAAGTGGATAAAAAAAAAAAAAAACGAAACATATCCGGAGATCCACTAAACGTAGGAAGGCGTTTGAAAATGAAAGAAGAAAAATGTTCAGTATTCGCTTTGATACTTCGTCAGCGCACTCATCACATTTCTTTTCGTTTTTATTGACGGCGACGTGACGGGACGCGCAACGACGAGAGCAACATAAAAGAATGAGACGGTACTTTAACCTAATTGTCCGCGGATTTTCTCACAAACAGAAAAAATCGCTACAATTAAAACAAAACACCGTGGACCAACTAATCAATAAAATTATCTTAAAATAAATTTTAAAAAAATATTCTACTCGAAAAAAATACTTTAATCGATAGAAAAAATTAATAAATTAATATATACGTCGTTCATAGGCTTCTGCGACTGTACACCGAAAACCACTTGCATCGATCGTTACGACCCCAGTGGAATCCACCCAATACTATTCTCGTAAGAGCAACTAATCTGACGCGAACGAAATCCTTAAAGATATCAATTACTAATCCCCAGACTTTACTATGTAAATCACGATTATTTAATTAGCATAGCACCCCTCGAATACACGGTATTTTCGACTTAAACGTAGGCATATAAACTCCATTGAAAACACACGAATTTCAAGTTTTATTGAACGTGAAATTCAAATTTTCTTCTTTTCCTCCATACTAAAGTAATTTAATATTCGAAAACTTTGAATATTTCATCACTGAGTCTTTAATAGCGTGTGAAAATGTTTTTTTTTTTTTTTTTTCCAAAGAATAATTCCAACTAATTATCAGAATTTTACTTAACGTCATGAATTTCAACGTAAAAACACGGAAATATTTTTTAAAATGACAAAATGATGTTGAAAAAATTTTTTATGAGACAATTTAGTGTATTTTACAGCTGGTAAATTTGTTGGATGTTAAAATACTCACGTCAATTTATTGAAAAACTCAAGACCGCTCCCGTTGGCTGAATTGCACTGTCGTTAACACCCCCGCAAAAGAGATGTTGGCACACGACGACTGGTAATGCAATTAATTTTGTGTTTTTGTCACGTAAATATGGTCACAACGATGGTGGTGAGTGTTTTAAAAAATTTGGCCGATGAAGAGGCGATCACGGAGCCCCTTTACAAATACATTTTCCACTGTTGGCGACCCGACCGTAGTACTTTAGAAAATCTATCGGCTGCACAGGCCTCTATCGCCGAGAGGGAAGCGCTAATGCGCGTGAGCACGTTCGCGACTGTGCCACAATATGGCGTCGAGAGAGCCACCGCCGATCGATAGAACGCGCGCGGGTTGTTTCGCGTTATACCGGCGGCGGCGTTGCCAGTGAGCGCTGTCAGTGGCGCGCTCCTGCGGCCGTTTGTCCGCCTCTTTGCTACGCTAATGTGCATAAACTTTTACATACGTGGAATAAATCCGATTTTTTGATGATGATGATGATGATGATGACCCAACCGATTTTGCACCCCAGTGGATGAGCCACGTCGCAAGCTTATGACGCTCACGCGCGCACAGTTCTACCGCGCATCACACGCATCATTGTGACGTCGATACTTCTGTCGATGCTTTGACCAAGAGAGTGCGGCCTTGACGTCAAAAAAACGCTCATGCTAATAATAAATACAGTATGTATTTTTAAATAAATAACGTTTTACTTTGACGCCGATAAATGAACGATTTTTTACCGATTTTTTTCATAATTTATCGGGTAGGAGGTTACTAGAGATTTTTTAATTGCTTTTGTTTTATTCTTTCAGTAAAGGAGAAATTCTCGAGAGTAATTTGTAATTATTTTTTTATGTTATGTGTGTGTATAAAAGAGTATTTAAATAAAATATTTATAACGGTCGCGGGAAGAAATGTTTGCGGATAAGGGAATTTATCGAAATTTTTTATGAATGTGACTCTAAAGACATTTTTGAGAAGATTTTTTTTTATCACTGAAAATGAGAAAATGATGAGTTTGATTTTAGAAAAATTTTGAAAAAATTACTTTGAAAATTGTTTAGATTAAAATTTTTTTTGGTATCCAAGAAATCGTCAAAATTGATGTTAAATAGTATGTTGTATGGCAAGTGTCAATAATGCTCAAATTTTTTCACTCTGGTGGCTAATTTTTCTTGACAGCTGTTATTACTGTCTAGAATCCGCAGGATCCGTGAAACAATGGAGCATTTTACGCACTAGTGAAAACGAACTTTAGACACGAATGTCAGCAGTAAAAAAAAAAACCGTCCACTTTATCGCGGCTCAAGAGTGAAAAAGAAACGAACTTTAAAAGCATGTGTTGCAAAAAATCATTTTACAGTCATGATTTCAAGTTTTGATACAGATTTTTTCAATGTTAATTCCATGCTAAACTGTTGAAAAAAAAAATTATATTAAAATAAAACCCAGATATGTAATAAAATGATGGATTTTTGGAAATGACTTTAAAAAACAAAAAAACAGAGTAATGTACTATATTTCTGATGATACATATATTAAGATATTTTTATCATTAAAATGAATAAAAAAAATTCTAATAAAATTATCTATATGTTCTATAAACTGACTACAAGTGCACACAATCATTACTTGCACCCGGAAGTATTATATTGATTTAATAATAATATCCGACGAGTTCGTTGACTGGACATATACCTAATATTATTCCCACTGATTATACGCATTTGTTTTTATTTATTCATGTCAAATGCTCAAATATAAATATAAATATAATGCAAAGTTCAAATAGTTGCAGATGACGTGAAGGAGTCTGCATATGAGAAAATAGACTCGACATGTCTCAATTTGGACAGGATTTAAATAAAAAATTGCCCATCAATCGACCCGTTATGGATAGCTCACTGCCATACGTAAGTTTGCGCAATTTTTCATATATTACTCATTAATATATAAACACGTGGATAAATAAAGATTCCAGTTTATACTCATCTTAAAACTCATGATTTAACGCCGATTGAGAGGCCTCCAACTCCACCGATAATAAAAAAATTGCGGTATGTGCAAAAAAAAAAAAACATTCTTTTATTTTTAATTCTAAAAATTACATTAATTAATTAATTAATATATTATCTTTACAGGGGTAAATCAATATCTACAACCAGTCCAGAATCAGAAGTTTTGGGTGAACATTTAAAAAAAATGAAGTAAAATCACATTAAATCCAAAATATCAACAAAAAAAAAAAAAAATTATTTCCTAAAGAAATAATTTTTCAAAATGTTTTTTATTACTATAAAATCGATAAATTACACCGGAGTTTATATGCTTAAAAATAAAATTTAATGCTTATAATTCTTCGTAAGAAAAAAAAATTTTGTTCTCTACTAATTAAAAAATTTTTTTTATCACATGTTATTATTAGAAACTCCGTTGTATGTCACAAAAAGTAGATTAAAAGTTATTGAACTCAGCTTATACTATAAAGTGCGTTAAAATTTTTATATCCGTAATATTAAGTAAATAAAAAAATTAAATAGCACTTGAAGTTTTTTTCAGGTGTTAGTAAGTTAAATAAATAAAAAAAAAAAAATTAATTCATTAAAAATTACTAAAACTAGAAAAAAACAATTGATTTAATACAATAATTAATATTTTTTTATCCTCCAATGAAACTAATATTCATAAATATCACATGATAAAATAATTAAAATTACTTATTAACCTTATTATTAATATTTTTATTTTATTTTTAAAATCGTTTAACAGCCGTATTGAGTGTCTTGAAAATTATATTTACAATCGAAAACGTGATTTTAAAGGTATTATCAAATAGTTGGTCAAGCTGGAAATATAAGAACACAGAGTATTTCTTTCGTCCATGCGTATCTTTGAAAATTAAAGACTGCCTGAAGCATAAAAGCGATTAACTGCGAACGATAAATTGACTGTTTATCGGTTTTATAAGCTATTTTCATAGGCCATTATATTACTGTGGTCAACATGACGACGGCAGCAACCATGAAAATCAGTCGTACCTCAAGAACTCAACGTTCCTACACGATTTTAACCGATGGAGAAATAAAAAAACAAAAAAGTTATTAGAAAAAATACGTGCGTTTAAAAAAAAAAAAATGCTTTTCTTCCAAGTGATTTGTGCCACAGCGATTATTTTAAATAATTACTCTAGTGTGGCATTGAAAATTCTTGGTATAATTCCACTGCCGGTAAAGAGTCATTTTGCCCCGGTGGCCACACTCATGAAAGAACTGGCAAATCGTGGTCATCAAGTTGATGTCGTCAGTTATTTTCCTATGGAAAAACCTATCGCTAACTACAGAGATATTCCTCTGAATAATAGCACTGATCTTATAGGACCTACCAACAATATGTCCTATAAAGTTGCTATGAAACAGGCGCGAGTGTACATGGGTGATCTTTCCTACGATCTTGGATCATCACTGTGTCTAATTTTGTCTCACAAAGTGTTTCAGAACCTCTTGAAGCTTCCAAAAGGTGCTTACGATGCTGTTGTCATAGAGGTACGTTTAAAACTCGATTAATCCAACTATTTCTTTCGTGTTTATAATTTTTTTAGTCAATCAAAAGGTATTTTTTGAGTGTATTTTGGCTGCTACATCAAGATACGGTAGATCAATGTTTTTATATGAATCAAAAAATTGAACGATATTTCAAATACATATTTTTGAAAAAAAAAAGCAGTCTATCAGCCTGAAATTTTGCGTAATTACATTTTTAAATTCGCTATTTGACATTGAGCTTTATGAAGACATAGCTTTGAAGACAAATATGATTTTTGTTTTTCTCGATGAGATTAATTTATTCAAAAATATCAAAAATGTGACTGAATGAAAAAATATATGGTTATCGGGATTCTTTACAGAAAAAATCTAAAAAGTATCTGTCAAAGTCATGCATCGAAGGTTAAATATCACGTTTAGCAGGTTATTATTTAGTTTCACATGAATATTAATCATAGTTTCTTGAAAATTTTTAATATTCATCTAATTAGTAACCTTTTTAGTACATTTTTTTATGAGGATGAGTTTTGAGATAGCCGTATTACTTTAATCGGATGGCGAAAAAACGGATTATTTTTTGTTTTGTTTTTTTTTTTTTTTTTGGGTTTTGTATGAAAAAAGTCATAATTTACCATGTTTTATAAACTTTCTTCAAAAAATCAGCTCGATAGAAGCTATTTTAGAGGTCTCTTACGAATTTTAAAATTTGTAACAACGCTCAAAATGTGATTGTTTACAATTTTCTGTTTTTTTTTTTTTTTTTTAGGTGACCCTTAAAATTAATATTTTATACTAAAACCTTGTAGAATTTATTTATATTATATCTAAAGAAAAAATTGCTATACCGAAAACAGGAAAAAAGAAAATTTCCTACAATCAAAATTTTGACCATTTTTTTTTTTCAGATTTTACAATTCGTGAGCCATTCTCTAAAAATACTTGTATCAAGCTTATTTTTTAACGGGCTATTAAAACATGATAAAGTATATGATTTTTCGATATGAGAGTCGAAAAACAAAAATGGTTTATGTCTACTATCCTTGTATTTACTCATTTTTACGATAAAAAAACCTTTGTATTCAATGTTTTGATGAATTTTCGGGGGTTTTTTCGATTGCAGTTTAGCTTGGCGTACTGTTTCGCAGCTTTCGGCGAGCACTTCAATGCTTCAGTCATCGGAATGGTCGTCTCAAACCTGCCAGATTGGCTGTACCAACCCATGAAGATCCCAATTAACACTGCTTACATGCCATCACTCATTTCCAGCTTCACCTCTGACATGACATTTCTACAGAGACTTGTTAATACTCTCTGGTTCACTGTTATTAATCTACAAGTGAATTACTTCGTCGAGAATCAACGGGAATTGGTGGAAAAATACTTTGGTCGCAAGCTTTCAAGCATTCACGAGCTTTTTCACGATATTTCCCTGATTTTAATCAATTCACATCACAGTTTGGGCACTTTAAGGCCCACCCAACCGGGTGTCGTTGAAGTTGGAGGTCTGCATGTGCTGAACAATGATCAAAAATTGTCTCTGGTATGATTTAAATTATTTCAACACATCATCAATGCTTGAGTAGCGATTAAAAAAAAATTTTTTCTACTCTGTTTATTTTTTAGGAAATGAAAAAGTGGTTGGATGATAGTGAGCATGGCTGCGTTTATATCTCGTTCGGTTCGATGATCAGGATTGAGACATTTCCGAGGGACTTTCTTGAGGCATTTTATGCAATGTTTCGCAGAATTCGACCGCTACGAGTACTGATGAAGGTCGCAAATGCCTCGGTGCTTCCTCAAAAACTGCCAAAAAACGTCAAGACATCGCCGTGGCTGCCCCAAATTGCTGTGCTCAGTCAGTACACTATTTTTACTACTATCCACTTGACTTATCGATGATGCAAGTTAATGTTGCGCTTTTAAAGGGCACAAAAACGTCCAAGTTTTTGTCACACATGGAGGATTCATTGGTGCACAGGAGGCAATTGCCGCCAGTGTACCCATGGTCGGTATTCCGATTGTCTTCGATGAATTCTCGAATATTGCTGCTTACACGATGAAAAATATTGCTGTGTCTTTGAACGTTCATGAGGTCAATGCTGATAGCTTGACTAAGGCGGTTAACACGGTTTTGAGGGATCCTAAATACAAGTTAGATTGTTTTACTCGTTTTTAATGGAAAAAACAGTCGAAAAATTTTTTTTTTCGACTAGATTTATTGATAAGAATATGAAGGAATGTTTGTATGATTATTCGGATTTTTTTTTTACAGAGTTAACATGAAGAAGATATCGAAATTGTTTCATGATCGACCAATGAGCGCAATAGATACGGCTGTTTATTGGGTGGAATATGTCGTAAAACACGGTAACGTATTTCAATCTACTGGATCAAGATTAAATTTTTGGCAGTATTATTTAATTGATGTTTATGGATTTATTATTTTTTTTCTTTTCGGGATAATTTACATGATAATTCAACTGTTTAATTTGTTTAAACAAATTTTTTATAGTTTTTTTAAATTAAATGGAATAGATGGTGTTAAGAAAAATAATTAAATTTTTAATTGACGGTTTCATTTGATTGTATGAAAAATTTAACATAAATTAAAAGTTTAATTTTTATATTTTACTAATTATCGAAGAGTATGATTGCTCATGTGAGTGCATATTAATTGATATTAATAGTAGAAATATGTCTTATTAACTATTTAGTTGATGAGAAAAGCTACTGTAGGTTTTTAAAAAAAAATTTGTTCATTTAATTATGACATTAAACTGCATGAAAGACGTATATATGATAATTTAGTACTTTGATGAGGATTTGATTGTAATTGAAGAAGTAATTTTGTAAATAAGTGCAGGACCTTATGATAAAATTAGTTTATTAAGAAGAAATTAGTGATAATTTAAATTTATGACGCAACGTATAAAAAAATGTGGCATAGTATTTTTATAAATGTTTACATAATTATTACTGATTTCTTTATTATAAAAAGTTCTTGAAATTTAAAAAATATAAATAATGGGTGTTGATTTGTGTAAATTTTGTTCGAGTCTGCTCAGACAATTGTATAAACAGAAGGACTTGGTTCCTGGTTATTGGACTAGGAGGTTCTTTCGATACTCTTCCAAGATGTCTTCTGTCGTCGTCCTTCTAAGGGTATTAAGACAAGGTTAAGATTTACGTAAAAAACAGCATTATTTCCGCGAATCTGATGCAGTATTGAATGTTTTGAATTGAATTTTGATTGAAAATGGCTGAAAATAGTAGTTTTTTTTTAATTATCTAAGCTGGATGACCTCGCTCGAGGTGAAAAGCGTGTTCCGGGGCATTAAAATACATCGAATAACGTATAACAGATCAAAATTGATCACTATCTCCAGGTTTCCGGTGCCTTAGAACGTCAAAATTCCCTAAAAATGACCGTTTCTTCAAGTTATCCGAGCTGGATGACCTCAATTGATTAAAAGGATGTGCCCAGCGTGTTTAGCAGGTCAAAATACATCGAATATGATGTATAAAAATTAAAAATTATTCCAGCAGGTCAAAATCCCCCAAAAATGGCCATTTTTTCCTGTTATCTCTCGTGGATGACCTCGCTTGACTCAGAGGTTATCCCCATCAGCGTATAAAATCCACAACCCCCTGGCGTCATTTTAAAAGATCATCGCACGCACCCCCAAACCTCAAATTTATGGGAAATAGTCATAGAATATAGTGTTAAATATTTTGTTTTGCGATGAAATTTTTTTTTCATAGTTGCATTAAAGTTTAAAGAGCTCTCAAAAAAAATTTTGCAATGAATATAAAAAATCCGAATATATTGCAAATAAACAACAATATGCACAATGTTTTTTTTTAAATATAGTCCAACATGATTTTTTTTTTTTAATACAAAATCAATAGCTACAGTGCGGTGGCGCCAGTGCTCAGACCCCTAAACAAAGATGCCACTATCTGCGTTTGCAGTCAATCGTGGATGAGTGTACTATTTGCTATAAGTCTGTATATAAATGTAATTTTATAAAAATTTTAACCCTGCAAATGACCAGAGTGGTGAAAAAATAGATTAATAATCATACAACACATGTGTGATTTTAACAATGAACTGGTTTACCAGTAATATCCAGATTTTCGTAGTGTTTCAATGTCTTTTTGGCATTTCCACAACTCATTTAATAATAAATGTTAGAAATCAAGTAAGTACCTCTTTTTAGTTTTATCACAGAAAAAAATATTTTTTTATCCCTTAAGTCCAATGACCTCTAGAAAATTGTAAAAAAAAAAAAAAAAAATCAAACCTAACCTCAATATGCGAGCAAAATGACAATTATCAGGTTTTAATTGCTCCATATTGATAATTCACGTTGAAATTTATTTATTATCCATTGAAAAAAATTTTATTTCATTATTTAATGATAAAAAAAATAAAATTTCATTGACTTTAACATTTGTAAAAAATTCATATTGTCATTATTTAAATGCCTGTAATAATAAATAAAATTATAGTGTAATTGTTTAAATAATGTGAGTGTAATTTTTTAATTAATTACAGGGAGGTGACATATTCTTAGAAACAATTACATCAAATGTCACTGAGGATGTGATTACTCTAGAATTCCAAAGGTCAGATGGAACATTAGTGACTCAATTGATCGACTTTAGAAATGTAATTATGCACTATTATTTTAATATAAAATTTTTTTTATAATTAGATAATGATATGTAATAATTGAAAATGATTTTAGGAAGTTCAAATAATTAAAGTTTTGGTATTGGGTGAGGAGGAACGAGGACAAAATCAATATCAAGTAATGTGTTTTGTAAATCATTTTTACAAAATGGATTTTATACCGTCAGATGCAATGTCAAAATTGAGACAAAAAAATCCAGGAACAGTTCGAGTAGCTGAAGCTGATCGTGGCTACATAAATTACACGATGGATTTATTTTTAGATGTCACAAAGTCAAAAATCATTTCTAAACATATTTCCACATTTTGCAACGAATCAGCAGACTCGACTTACACGAGATACGAGGATTTAAAGCAGTGGATTCAGAGACCAGGTGTCTCCGAGTCTTTGCTCATGTCAGCAGTTCGTAATTTTTCATCTCTGTCAGTTGGAAATACAGGGAAAAATACAACGAGAGCTTTATCAATGACTAAATGCTCAGATACATCGAATTTGTGGGCTTCATGCTCGTGCTCGTTGGAGTTGTGTATTGGTTGGTATCCGTGTGGTTTAAAATTTTGTAAGAGCAAAAGTGACGGTAAAAAAACTCCTTCCACATATAAATGTGGAATTAAAACGTGTAAAAAGTATTTTATATTTTCATATTACTCAAAAATGAAACAAAATTGTCTGTGGGATGAATGACATTTAAGATCACACTAGACGCACATCAACTTTCGTCTCGTGAGTAAATATATATTATCAGTACATTATCTACATGAAATCACACGTAAATTAACAATAGAATATTTCCGAAAAAATTAACGCTCAATAATTTTTTATTTTTTTTTTTTTTAATATTTTTATAAATATCACGAAGCCAGTGAAATTTATTTCAGTCGAAAATCATTTTTTTTTTTCGCGCATTCAATGGGTCAGAAAAATTTTTTTTTCTGTAAAAAAAAAAAAAAACAAAAAATTTAAGTTAAAATATTTATAAATATTTTGAGCATTTAATTTAAAATACTTTTTTTTTTTTGCATTTTTTAAGCCTGATTTTCTTAAATACTCAAAAGTTTAATTTACACTTTTTACATTCGTACTTTCAATCAAAATAATTATGACTTAATTAGAAATTAATTAGAAATTAATTGGTTATAATTCATATATAATTTTTTATCTAGTCTCATACACTTTGCTATTTTTATTTTTTTTTTTAATGAATTCGTACTGATATTCCACAGAAAAACATTCCGAATGTCCATTTTCGATTTTTTTCTTTTTATACAAACATACAATAGTTGAATTGAACATTCCCTCACGAAATGCCTTTTGTGAGTACACGAGTATTCATAAAAAAAAAAAAATTTCTGCCAACCTTATAAACAATTTTATCTGTATTCCTTCAAAGTAAACTACGTAAACAAAAAACAAACAAAAAAATTTATCCCAAGCATTAAACTTGTAAATAAAAAAATATAAAAAAATTATCTCAATTAATTTTGAAGGTTTACAGAAAATTCCTTCGTAATTACGAATTTTTAAATGATCCATTTGTAAAAGACTGCAAAATCTGTCCATTTATAATGAAAATTATCTGTAGAAAATAATGGAAGATTAAATTCAAATTTTAGGCAATGAATATAAATAAATTAATAATTGTACTTGTCTCGCTTCCAAAGAAAACATAATACAAAAATCTCGTCATTTAATTGACAAAAAAGTCAATAAATCATTCTAATTCAAATATAGTTTCGAATGAAAAAAAAAAAAGCAGCACAGGACAGCCAGTAAAATCACGAGCGATACAACACACGTGTAAATAAAATTGTAAATAACCACAATGAAATAGTAAACAATGTGAAATATTATGTTAATAGAAATTAGATCGAACTTGCATTAGATGCATAATCCTGTGTTCTTTTCAGTCATAATTCACTGACAAAAAAAAATCGTGATAGCTATCAATGAGTCTAACATAAAAATTACGTGATATTCACGAAGAAAAAAATTTTTTTTCAATCAACTAATAAAAAATTAGACTCATTTATTTATTTAAGAATTCTTTTTTTTGTCTCAAATTGTAAAATTTTACAAATATAGAGCGATAATTAATTTTTTTCTTGCCTCTAACGAACGAGCTGCGACGGAATATCAATATACAAGTCTTATAAATATTAATACGTATAAATTGTTGTTTTTTTTTTCTTGCTTTACACACAATATTGTAAACTTATATACATATTTTTTTATAAACATTTAATAAAAATAATCGACAGATCATATTGGTCTTCATGTGAAATATCGTATTTATTAATTTTTTTTTTTAATATAGATACATACTAAAATCTATATATATTTATGATTATTATAATCAAGAAAATAATGTAAAAATTGCCTACAATGTCCCGTAATCATCCACGAGAATTTATTGTACTACTAATTATTTTTTTTTTTTTAAGTATTTCTGGGCATTAAAATATTCAACTTTATTAACTCCTTCGAGCACTCATAAAAAAACAACTATTTTTGCAGAAGAAATTTTCCTTTCGTTTTTTTCCTATTTACAAACCGTCCAATTTATTATCAATCATAGAAACAAAAAAAAAAAAACAAATAAAAAATATCACTAGAATTTAAAAAATTTTTTTTTATCCATATAACATGATATATATATTTATAATATTTATATTATGTTTACATAAATAAATAGATATTCTGTGCGTGATAGCGACAATTTTCAACTAATTGTCTTTACACAATAAAAATAATTTTTTTATCTATCGAGAACTGGAGAGTCATGAAAACTCTCAATGAAGAAAAAAAATAGAAAAAATTTTTTTAAAAATCTTTTTCTTCATTTTTTTTAGTCCTTGTTAGATTAATGCGTGTGAAAATATCCAACTCGGTGACTTTCTCTGAAATATTATTGCCACTAGATATTGTTGGACAAAAAAAAATAATAATTTAACACTTTCCTCATAAGATTTCTTATCATGCGGGTTTTTTCCTTTAAAATATGTCGATTCAGGAACATCGATCACAGAATTCCGCTTGGCAATAAAAAAAAAAAACACGCAAGGTATATACGAGATCAAAATGTGGATTTGCATAAAAAATCCGATCAACATTAAACAGCTACTAAGGTGATATATACTTATGAAATGAATCTCTCGAGCTTATCGTCTACAGCATGGGAAAAACTCCTAGCCAGGCAATTTTACAGACAGGAAACTAACATTTCCTGGAAGATATACCACGAAATTCTTCGTGCGAGATCAAAGATATGAGACTGCGCAACGTTCATGCACCTTCTCTTTGAACCTCGTTTCTTCCTGCATACAAAATAAAAAAAAAAACCTTGTCATTTCCGCTGGGTCGTAATAGATTTTACGAGCTACTAACTGCTGTAGCATGTCTTGCGAACGTCGGCAAGGATAACACTGAAATCGTCATCGCCTTTGGACACTTGCTCGCTCTGACTGTGCTGCGGTGGATGTTGCGCCGAATGGGCCTGAGCTTGATTCGAGGCTTGGTCCTGATACTTGGACAAGTCGAGATTCTGCTGGTGGTACTGGTCCATTGTGTGACCAATGCCACTGCACTGATGGTCCTTTTGCTGATCGTCGACGATGCACTGGCTGTTGGACAAGTCGAGCTGGCTCTGCTGCGGCGTGTAGTAGCGCAAATCACTCGCGTAATTGTGGTTGCTGTCTAGGAGGTTTTGAGACGTCATACTGGAGTGTGCAATACTTGATGGGTGCGAGTATTTGTAGTATTTATCGAATTGCTCCTGGTCCTCCTCGGTTATTCCAGAGTCCAGGTGACCCAGCATGTGCTGCTGCTGCTGGCTGCCGCTGTCGTGCTGGTACTCCTGGTGATGTGGTATCTGGTATCTGTGCGGAGTGGCTGCAAAAAGCCCATTGTTTCACTACTAACATCTTAATACTCAAGTCGAAGAATCTCTTGTATCATAACATGGTTTTTACGGGATGTAATAAACCAAGATTTTTTTGTGGAGATAAATTTTGTATTCTTGGGATCATTAAATTGTTTAATTATATTCCAGTTAATTACATTGATGAATTATTAATTGGAAAAATTGATAAAAAGTCAAATGTATATAAAAAAAGCTGGAAATTTTGGTTCGTATTGGGGATTTAAACAATTTTTTAAGTAGAGTTTCGTTTAAGATATTTGTTTAAATGATTTTTGGGCAGCTTCTAAATTTAGCATTTATTAGATTTGAGGAAAAATAAGTATGCAATATATTGTTTCATTCAATGGATTTTAAAACGAGAAAAAAAAATTTTTTTCATTTAATTTTCAAAGGGATAATCTCGTATTGTCGATGATTTTTTCGATTTTTTATCGATATCTCGGTAACTATGCGAGATAATAAAAAATATCATTATAATTAAATGATTTGTCATTAAATTTCTTACAAAAAATGTAAAATAAATTTTTTCGATATTTCTATTTGTTGTCGAGATATTTTGTAAAATAATAATTTTCAAAAATCAGTAATATCTCGAAAACTAAAGAAATTACAAAAAAAATTCATATCACATTTTTTATAGATAATTGTATTCTTTATAATTTAACTCTCATAACATTTTTCGCTATCTTTATTGGCTCCGGAGTTATCGCCAAAAAAACCGAGAAAATGACGAAAACAAAGATTTCTAAAGGGCACTTATGTATAACTACGAAAAATTCACCCAAAAAAAATGCAAAAAAAAATTTTTTTTTATCACAATCAAACGTTCTAAATTTCATCCTTGATATCTTCCTCCCTTTTTGTCGTGTTAGAAAAATATTTGGATGTGAAAAAAATTTTTTGCAAGAGGAAAACAAAAAGTTTTCTTACTGGAACATTGCTCACTGGTAGTTCGCATGGCAATATTTTGCTGGCGATTTCCACATTGGACTTGATGACTGTAATTCGACTCGACACTTGACTGCATGGAGTAGCTCCCAGGCTTGGAGGACTGAGGACTACTGTAGTGTATTGTTTGATCGTGTGGCGATGCCACTGGGGGATAGAATGTACCTGTGACCGAGCCAACGTTGTCGAAGCCAGATCTTAATTTATTGCACGACACCATCATGCCATTGGCGATGCCAACAGCAGCGATACTAGTTGTCTGCCTCTCGAAATTCAGATAACCGACCTTTAAAAGATTAAATTCATGAATAACTGATTTGTTAGCTAGCGATGGCCAACAACACAGTGGGAGAAAGTGATTGCGTGAAATTTCACGTTACAATTTATCCACAATGACTCACCGACTTCTTATAGGTCAGGGTATCCGTGTAGCCAGTATTTTGACAAGATGATATGCTGGAGTTGTGTCCAGCGTGCAACTGATTGTCTGCATTCATGTAGGTGTAGCGCTTGCTCTGTTCCACCATTTCGTTGTGCTGTTTTGAATTGCCTTCCATCAGTTCTCTCTCTGCATCCGGATTCTGGGAGGATGCAAGGTGCGTCCCATCACCTGACAATCATAATCTAACTGTATACAACCACTTTTTTCACCTCCACATCATTTCCCCTTTTCAAGTTATAATAATGCGAATATGTCAAACAATGTGACGCAAAATGGGGTACTTAAGGTAATAATGATTTTTGAGACCCCACAGGTGTAAAATAACGTCTAAAAAATATTTAATTTATTTTCATTTTTTCTGACGTTCGTGAAAAATGAAAATGAATCATCGATTGAAAATAAAAGTGTTGTGAAAAAAAAAAAAAAAAAATTTACGGAGAAGTTACTTCTGCGTTATTTTTGCAAAAAATTACATCGAAAACCAAATATTTATGACTCACGGTTGATTTTTTTTCAGTGTATGGTCGAAAGTTTTTATTGGAGTTATTTCCGCGCATTTCGAGTCATCCGAATGAATCAATTCAACGAATTATACACAGTAAGCATGCTGAATACAAATATTTTTTCAATTATAATTTTTGTTTCTCAACAAATACAGCAATCATGTCGAAGTTAAAAAAAAAAAGATTCGTTTATTAAAAAAAAGAATTGTTTCATTTCAGCAAGATCGCGGGTACAACTAATCAGAATGAATATAAAATTATTCAAGAGGCTGAAAACTTGATTAGCCGAGAGAGCAATATGAAAAAAATAGATTACCATCAGGCTCAGGGCTCGCGACAGGCGATATGTCAGGTGTATGAATGATTGGCGTGTACGGGCTACCGTAGATGGAATTATTTTCCGACTTGTAGTCCTGAATGCTCTGCTGCTGCTGTTGCTGATGATAGAGCGAAGAAATGGGCGAGTGTCCGCCCCAAGTCAACTGAGACATTCCCTGATAGCTGTCCATTTTGGCCCTGTGTGTCACAAACCAAAGAGAAACCCAATCAACAACGTATATATAACGAAGCATAAACTTTTCCTCATTGTATTTTAAGTACATAAAATTATCTTTCAATGTCCAATAAAATCCCGGCCTGATTGAATGTATCGTAAGGTCGATCTAAGGTGCTGTATCATGGATCTATCTGTAAATAAGACTTTGTATAGATAGAAAACGATTATCAGCTAATTTATCTATACGGTAGTTGCGATGGCTTTGATGGAAAATCCCTAGTATAATTTCAATATACATTATATTGCAGTTGGAGCACGAGGTCACGACATGTAAATTTCGTCGCATTTCTCGCACGATTACTCACATGGAGTGATGAATCGCAGTGCCTCCACTGGGAGTTGACCTAGATCCTGCCGAGTTGGTGGCTGACGGCGGTGAAGACGGTGCGCCAGGTGCACGTTTCGCGTGTTTTCTGCGCCTCGGTCGGTACTTGTAATTCGGATGTTCCTGCATGTGAATCACTCGAAGTCTCTCGGCCTCCTCGACATATGGCCGTCGGTCTTGAGGCGTCAAACCTCGCCATTTCTTCCCTACAATCAAAAAATCCAATTAAAAACTGCTCGAAAAATTTTTTTTTCTTTCTAAAAAAAAAATTATTCAAATTATTTTCCTGCCCCTCATGGAAAAAAGCACAAAAAATTTTTTATTTTTTTTTATGTAAAAAAATATTTACAAAATATAATTTTATAAAAAATAGTTTTTAAACAAATAACTTTTTTTTTATAAATATTTCAACAAAAATAATAAATTTTGTAAATATTTTTAATATACACTAAAATATAAATTTTTTATTAAATATTTTTCATGGGGATGCTGTCTCACCGTCTGTCCAACTGATCCAGCGTGTAACAGAGAAAAAAAAATATTTTAAACACGAAAATTGATCAATTTAGGGGGAAAATGTTGCATCCTCACATGGATTAATATTGCCGGGGATATAAAGTACTAGGGGCAACAGCAGACGAGTGTTTATGTGTACATTATGTGTATGCATGTAGTGTATAGACACATGGGGGCGTAGATATGGGTGCGCCCGTGCGCCTTTAGCTGCAGTTATATAGCTACGAACCATTATTTCATATTTCACTTTTGTCTGTATTCCAACGAAAAGAAGCAACACAAAGACAGAAAAGACGAGTGTGAGGAGGGAAAAGGAACCAGTCCACCTACAAACTACTTTTGTCATCACTTCTGCACCTTTGTTGTGAGGCTTGCACCTTAAATTGTCTCTTGGTGAGTGCTGAGGATCATGAATTAATCTGTATTGAGTTTAAAAATCAGTTGCTGACATGAGGAAGCTTAAAATAATTTTTTTCAAGTCAATGAGACATGGATGTATAAGGTTTTTATAGAGTTGCCTGCAATTTGATATTGCTGCAGATAGAAAGACAAGGAAATAAGTCTTAGAGGGAAGTCTCCTGGACTCTGATTCATCGTCACACCCGCGCAGCTACGTCCCACCATCGCCAATGTCCTCGTTAGGTATTCTAATGCCCACCGAGAGTTTCGTCTCGTCAATTTTCTATATACTCCGAACACTGTGTGTGCATAATTCCATAAATATTATGTATGCTCAGACGATTTTCGTGTGTTTCGAAGCGTTAAAGGGGCCACAGGTCGTGTGTATACGCGACTATAACATCCAACTAATCCTGCAACATTGTTGCAATCAATTTTTAATTCATGAACATTTTAATTCTCAGTATTTTTAAACAATACACAACACATAATTACCAATTTATTCAATCATTCTGCCTGTTATTTCAACATTTTATCGAGATAATATGATTTTTTCCTCACTTTTATCAGTTGTAATAATTTTTTTTATCGATGAAAAATCCAGAAAATATTATACATTATGATAAAAAAATACTTCGCAACATTGTATAGAAATATTTACAGTGAATAAATAATAGTTATGATCAAGATGGAGGAAAAAAAAAATTTTTTTTCAGTGTAAAAAAATCCAAGATATGTAAATTAAAAATATTAACATGATTGTAATAGAGGTAAAGTTTAATAATTTATGTAATTATGATGATACAAGTTGTAAGAAGTGAATTATCTGATTAAATAACAAGATATTTTTACTTGGAATGAAAAAAAAAAAAAAACATTTTTTAAGAACAAATTTTCTTTGGATACAAAATAAAACATTTATGTCATAATAATTAATTAAACAAGATTTTCTGTGATGATATTGAAAACTTTTTTATTTTGGCTAGGTACTCAATCAGGAATTTTTTTTTTTTTTTGTCAAATGTCAAGATGTGCTACCGTATGTGTGTGATGCAGCATGAGGAACTCTATTGAGGCGTTGTTTTGCAAACGACGTATGGTAGTATAGTTCAAAGTATAGTCGTCACGCGAGCAGCAAGAGACTTTTTCCCTCGTGATGCGAGTCGAAGGTCGATGGTGTCATGTAGAATTTCTTTCTCTGCAGTGAAATACACGCTTGGATAAAAGTTTTGCATTGACATTTTGCCTGGAAACCTGGACATATCGAGAGTCAGACATGTCTGCGCGAGTTCTTAACTAATTAGACAGACCCAGAGATATACTTTCCCTTTATTATAAGCTTGCCTACAAATTACCCGTTGAACAAGAATTTCGTATAAACGGCTGCTCGTCATTGGGACAAAAGATACGCGAGAGTAGTAGAAGATATAGAGGGCCTGACATTTTCAGAATCTGCACCACGACGTTTTCTGAATTCCAACGCCGACATGCGGCCTTTTGCGCGGACGTGGAATCCCGCGTGCCGATACTCCGAGATACTCGCGTGATTTACAGGTCGCGCATATACATGAGACCACACGATATACTCGATATATGCTTATTTTAAAGACCTTTTGTTCACATTTCTCATTCATTTCTTTTTTTTTTCTTCCTGCATCACGCATATCCCATTTTTTCGCTATACATATTTATAATTGTGATGGAGCACTCACTATATAAATCATTTATTTTTACTCATAATTAAGACAAAGTAATATTCAACTAGATATAATATATATAGCATCCAAAATAATTGTGAGAAAGAGTTGGATGAAACTCGAGTGAATTGAATTAAATTACTCCATTGAATAATAATTATGAATTAATAAATAGTTAAGCAAATGCAATAATAATGGGAATAGAGTATATATATATGTATATTGTTTGGTATACATGGAGAAAATTTTAAATTATATTAAATTATAGCTAGTGTTTTTATTTTTAATTGAAAAATCAGCGCAGAAACATTTCTTTCACACCATCATAATATATAAAAATTTTCATATTGTATATGCCTTGAAAAAAATTTTTTTTTTCTAAATACACAAAACATTAACTCAATTTTTTTAAAATTCTTGTTTGAAAAAAAATTTTTTTTTTTCATACATTTTAAAATAAAAAAAAATTGTGTTTAAAAATCAGTAAATAATAATATATCAAATTTTAATAAATATTACGAATAAAAAGAATTATTTATTGCAAAATAAAAATACTCTAATTGCAAATTAAGCAGGTATGAGAGTATAAAAAAATTTCAAGACACTTCAAAAGTCAAAAATGTAAAAAAAAAATTTTTTTTCTTCAGCATAAAATAGAATATATCAATTTCCCTATTTTAAATTATTTATTTCTAAAATATCAACAACAACAAAAAAAAAAAACAAAAAAATAATTTTATCCACGTGTCAAAATGTGGGTTATTTTATAAAGATATAAAAAAAAAAATTTCTGTCAAATAATTGTGACATGAATAGCACCTAAATAATTGAGAATGAGAAATTTAAAGCACAGCCATAATATCTATATATGTATAACGGAGCGCGAGGGAGTTGCAGAGTGCAGATAAGAACGACAAAAGAATAAGTTGAACGAAATAATAAAAGAGAAGGAAAAGGAGGGTCGACGAAGACGGTCCAGCGCACCCCGCCCAACTCGAGTCGCCCACTGTCACCATTAATAATACGTCTCCTGTGCCGTGATGTATCTCATCTCCTTTTGCCGCGGCTCGTGACCATTGCCTCTCGCTCGGCAGCGCGATGCACAGATCTATCTGTCCCTCATTCACATGTATGTACGCGTCTCGATGCTCCCGTCGGCGTTCAGCGACTCGAGTATATGTACCCACATGGGTGTGGGCTACATACACGCGTGTACTCTCTGTGACCGCTCATGAGGAAACGATTGGTAATGCGTATATGCCTCTATATCGCGAGGACGAGCTGCGAACTCTTGAATGATAAACAGTATGTACTGTAAAAAAATTATTCCTCAATAAAAGCGCCAGACAGCACGTGTTGATTTTTTTTTTCGTTCGAGTCAGAGGTGTTAAAAATCGATCAAACGGTACATTATCATTTAAATTTCACTATATAGTAAAATCTTTGTCACTTTAATCTGTCGACGGTAGAAGGTCGAAAAAAAAAAAATTGTTTCACTGTTGAAGTGTAAATTTATGTGAAAAATTGAAGATGAAAAATTTTTTTCTAGTTGAAAATAAAATTATTAATTGTATAGAAGTCTACCTATCTGACTCAGCAATGCTCAAATTCCGTGATCAAACGAGTATACTGATTTTCTTGAATTATAAAATATGCATCGAAACACTCAATAACGACATTGTCAAGTAGAAAAAAATATATTATATAATTAAAGTGGTAATAAATATAATGAAAAAAATTAAATTCATGATAAGTAAGATGTATAACCAAGTCTATAAATAATTTAATCACGATCATCAACGTCATTGGCACACCTATAATTAAATACGCGCAAATAATATAAAGAAAAATTATATTACCAAAGAAATTAATGACTATCGTGCACCAAAAAAAAAAAATTTCTGAAGAAATTGATTGAAATATTGCCTCTCTAAATTCAAAAAAACACATAGAAAACATTCTTTTCCTGTTTTAAATCATAATATCTTCAAAACTACTAAAAATACAAATTTTTCTCAAGATATCTTTTTTGTAGAGAATTTTATTAGCTACAAAAAAGATCCTTAACAAAATTTATCTAACTCGCATGCTCATCAAGATATTAGCAAATAAAGAGGTTCTAAATTGTATGATACAATTGCCGACAATTATTACTCATTCTTACAAGACGTACATTTTTTTTCTGTAAATAATATTGAAAACAATTTATGTCCCCGGTATAAAATGTAGAAAAATTAAATTCTTGCCCACGCACAGGTTGTGCGGAACCAAGTTTTCAATATAACACAACGAAAGAATGTTTCGCGCGTCAAATCAGCCATGAAATTTCACCGCGTAGACTTTATATATGTATATAAAAGGGGGCTTTTCATCTAGTACCCCACACATTTATATGCACATATATATACTCTTTTATGTAAAGAAAAGAAAAAATTAAAATGAAAGAGGCTTGATCGCCCGCGGGTGGCGATTTTCCCTAAATACAATAATCCAGGTAGACACAAATACGCGCGATATTAATGTCTGGACTCATCATCATCGTCACCGGTCGTCTCTTTGTCGCGTCGTCGACGACGAGAGTTCTAGGTGGGTCCGACGCGTAGCGTGTCGGTGAGGTAAGGGTGCGGCCAGACTTGGAGAGCTCGATTGCACCTCATTACCCGGCATTCTATGCAGAGAGCGCGCGCGCTTATGGCTTATTATTGCCTTAGCTCAAGCGACTCCTTTTCCTTCGTCTTTACTTCTACTTCGTTCGTCTCTTGTGATGTTGGCGCACCAAGAGCGCACGGCCACCTTGCGCTGATGCATATATACACATGTAGGTCCCCAACTCGCAGCGACTCCTCCTCCGATACTCTCGTATATATACCATCCTCATTTTATATGTATGCGCAATTATTGTGGCCGATCTTGTCTTCTGCAGGTTCGTTACTGCCCCGCCGACCTAGTCGTCTCCTTCCAACCATCATCCTCACTCGCTGTGTATAGATACCCTGCAGCCAACTCTGCGCACACACATTTATACCTTCGCTGTATATAGTGCAACACTTGATTTCACCCTTGAATTCACTTGCGCTCTGTGTATAACGAGATAAAAGCTCGTATTGATGATAGATAAAGCCGGCTATTTGTAATTATTGGTCGTAATGTGCCTCCCTCGTGTTTTCTGTCGCAACATCTAACCACATCCGACAGATTTTTCGATATTAAATATAAATAAAATTTATTGTAAGTTTTTTTTCTAGAATAATACATCTTTTTTGAAGCATGTCAAAGAGATGTAAGCTCGGATTTTGATCATTAGGAAGATATCAAGTTTTTTTGAAAATAATTGCATGAGATTTTTTATTTTTATACTCGATATTTTTCATATTAATAGATTTTTTCAATTGGTATATTTTGAGTTTAATATTTTTTGGTTAAATTTGATTTTTTTTAATAGTCGTTAAAAGATTTTTTTTTTTGCTGTTGATTATAATTACTTACGCTCAAATGTGAGCTAAAATTATTTTTTAAGGTTAAAATTTATGAATTTAATTTGCAATTAATATTTAATATTATATAATATTTTTAATTTCAATAAATAATATTTTAACGATATATTTAATATTAATCGAAAAATTGTCATAGTTATATTCAGAAACAATTTGCAGGAAAAAAATTAAATATTTAATAGTTTAATAAAATTTTACTATTAATTTTTTTAGCTAAAATATACCTAGTAGTTTTAGAAGACATGTCTGACCACATTAGGAATTATCTACTGAAGATGAGCGCACCATTCCCTCTCCTTTACGACAAAAAAATGAGTTTCTACAAAAATTTCAAGTGTTTACCCCGTTTAAAAATTAAAATAAAACAATACCTATTTATCGATAAAAATATTTTCCCTCAATAATAAACATTTTTTTCCATGTATATCTACATAAATAAATTATTTATCAAAATAATTTTCAAGTAATTTCACTCTAAAGTATATATTTATACAGATTCTGTGAAATACCATCAGAATTAAAAAAGGCATTTACTCACTACATACAGAAATCATAAAAAATAAATGATCTCAATTAGCTCGGTCGACAGCGCGTTGTACTACTTGTATATAACTATGCGTACATGTAATACAAATTCAATGGAGAGCAATTTTTCTCACATTAAAACTTTCCAACTATTCTGAAGATAAGTAACACACAGTAGAGTTGTAAATCATTTGGCGAATTGGTCGGTATACACGTGGAGAGTTCAACCCGGACTCTGATGTGTCGTACAGGCCAGCAGGTAATCAGAGGCACTAAAGCACGATATCGGTGCTGGCAGTTAGACCCCCCTATCTCTTGTTTCTGTCGCCCGTTTGTACGTGCAACACGCTCGGTATTATTTGCTCGCTGCCACATTTGTCGTAGGTGGTCGTCTCTTTCTATCTCGACGCGCGCGTTTCGCGTGCCTCAACTATAACATGCTTCTTGCATATCCAACAATATATAAAAACCAGTCAATCACTCATAATCCTCAACAAATCCCTCAACAAAAAAATTTTTATTGACAGAATTTCTTTGAAAAAAATTCTAAATAAGGAAAAAAAATTTTTTCAACAGCCTGAAAAACCCAGGAGTATTTTTTCCAACACCGGAAATGAACGCGAGTGTGATGGTCTGACCTTGCTGGAAGCGCTGGCGTCTGTCATCAAGAGGGGTCTGACGTTTCTCGCGCCAAATTGCTCGAGGGGCCGCACGGTCAGCCAGAGAAAATTACGTCTCGTTCGTTGGCAATCTCGGGCATCTTATTGATTTTTCATTAGCCGGACAAATAACCCATCGGATTAAATCACTCCATGCTCCCGATATGCCTCTGTGATGCCATCTAAACCCTCATGTACACACAGTATACCTGAGCAATCAACATTATAAAGCGATGCTATTTTATCTGCCAGTATATTTTTCCCTTGAAATATATTTTTTGTTTCCTCCTCGACTTTTTTTCGATATTGAATTACATATTCATGCGTGCATAATTCTAGTGCACATAAAAATTTTTTATTCATTAATTTTACGCATGAAAATATCAAGGTTAGAATAAAATTAAAAAAAAAAAACTTTGACCATATAAACGTAACGGTGGATGAGTGATTAATAAAGATGCGTGGACACGCGTACCACCGGATATAGAAGCCAATGTTGAGACTTGACAAGGCACAAAGACGAGAATAATGTCGTTTTGTGCCTAACAATGTTGGTATAGTGAGAGAAAACAATTTTTTGTCAGATAAAAAAATATACATGACATCAGCGAAAGTGGTATATCTCTTGGAATATTATTCGTATGTGAGATAATTGACATGTGTAAAGTGTGTGATAGCCTATGCCCAGGGTAATAATTAAATACGTGGTGTTGGAGAATGATAAAAATAAAAATATGTATGGTATATATCAGGTTTGCAGTGCAAAGACGCACGCGTAAGGACTGACACACGGCACGTGCATGAATATGTAGGATGTCTGGTCGAAGAAAGGAAGGAGAAAAAATATTGATAGAAGAGAAAGAAGGTGAGACGAGTGAAGAGAAGACACAGGGAGCCAAAGTGGAGGCGTCGCGAACTCGGCGCGCATAGTAATCGCCACTGCGTCATGCCAATAATATTGTATTGATCGCCTAATAATATCGAGTGAAATAATCGCCAGAATTTATCGAAAAAAAAAAAAAAAAATACACGTGACATCAATCATTATAACTCGTGTCAAGCGCAATTGAGTCGCTTTGATTTTAATTGATTTTTATCTCGAGATTTTTGTTGAATTTAAAAAGGAGAATTTAATTAGAGAAGTCTTGAGGCAATCGTGCAAGGAATTCACAATTTTCTGGACCGTCGGCCGCCCACAAATCACCAGCACGCCAATAATGTTGCGGACGCCAATTGCCGATAATCCAAGGTACCCTCCACGACGATAACCACTATCGATTGTTGACGGATTTATAACGAGCCTTTATGTACACAATTTAAATACGTATAAGCACGCTATGCAGAATTCATTTACATATTCATCTCTGAGAGAAAGACGTGAGATTTGCTACTGGAAAATTTACCATATGTTAATTCTTTGAAGCATATTCAATTGATTTAAAAAATTTTCCCCTCATCTATAACAATTTTTGCTTGATAGAATCACCATATTTTTCGCAACAAATGTCAATGCTCGATTTTTTTCACTCTAGTACCGCTATTGAGTGGCTTAATTTTTCAACAGCTGACAATAGTGTCTAAAGAGTCTGCAGGATCCGTGGAAAAATAGAGCATTTTATACACTAGTGAAAAAAAGACGCACTTTAGACACGGATGTCAGTAGTAAAAAAATCGGCCACTTTATAGCGGCTCAAGAGTGAAAAAACGAGCTTTATAGGGATGTATTTTACAAAAAAAAAATTTTTTTCAATTTAAAACCGTCGTTAAATGGCTATTTTTAACGTTTTTAGTTTTTTTAATTGTAGAATGCTGGATAATTATGACCGGGGTGAGATGACACCACCACCAGTGAGTAGTTATGGAGGATCTCCAGGACTTTTGGCTCTACACTCGTCCCTCTACACAACTGCAACACCGAGGGCCTTAGAAATCGACTCGAACATGGATGGAAATGACGGCTTCATGTCCATGAACCCTCAAATAACTCCAGTAAATATTTATTTCATCGATAGTTGAATTACTTAAATATCTAAATATGTTGAAAAAAATTTTTTTTCCAACTCGGATATTGCACAAGATAAATAGAGGATAAAAATAGAGATAGGCAAAAGCCAGGTTTGGAATAAAACTTCCATCTTGCATTGATATGTAGCAGAAATATCTCCAAGTCATTCGCTCCTATTATAGTTAGTATATAAAACGTGATGAAAAGCGTCGCGAAATCTGGCGAGTTAATACCTAGGATGGTATGTTTTCTCTTCCTTTCTCCTTATATATCCTGTGCCCCCGCGGAGTCAAGATAGCCACTGCTCTCTGTCAAGCAATTAATTTAATAAAGCGCGCAACGACGACGTATCAAGCATGAGCCATCAAGGCAATGAGTTGAACCAAGACTTTCTTATTCCCATAAGTATGTGAGGTGAGAGAATGACTCCCACAGTGGTTTAAATTCTTCCTTATAAATCAGCGAAGAAGCATAACTAACTATTCACAATATTTTCTAGCACCAACACTTGATCCAAGAATATACGCGCATTGGCCAACGAGTAAATGGCATCAAGTGGGTGGATCGAAGCAATCGAAGATCACTTACCGAGCATCTTGCTGAGATCTGCATTGTGTAGATCAGGATTCTCATCGGCCAATTTCTTGCGCTCGACCTTTGCCCACACCATAAAGGCATTCATGGGCCGTCGTATGCGCTGCTCCTTCAGGCTACGTTGAGCTGCAGAGCTGCCTGGATGACACATCTTTACTCCGCTCGGAATTGAGGCAAGACCTTGCTGATAATCCAGTGAAGGACCAGTGGCTAACCATGTCATGTCTTCCAATCTCTGCTGAGCTTGTCCACTCAACATTCCAGGTATCTATAGACAAAGTTAGAAAATCAATTAGGTATCCAATTCAACTATCGATAAAATAAATATTTACCGGAATTATTTGAGGGTCCATGGACATGGATCCATCATTTCCATCCATGTTCGAGTCGATTTCAAAGGCCCTCGGTGTTGCAGTTGCGTAGAGGGACGAGTGTAGAGCCAAAAGTCCTGGAGATCCTCCATAACTACTCACTGGTGGTGGTGTCATCTCACCCCGGTCATAATTATCCAGCATTCTACAATTAAAAAAACTAAAAACGTTAAAAATAGCCATTTAACGACGGTTTCAAATTGAAAAAAAATTTTTTTTTGTAAATTACATCCCTATAAAGCTCGTTTTTTCACTCTTCAGCCGCTATAAAGTGGCCGATTTTTTTACTACTGACATCCATGTCTAAAGTGCGTCTTTTTTTCACTAGTGCATAAAATGCTCTATTTTTCCACGGATCCTGCAGACTCTTTAGACAATATTATCAGCTGTTAAAAAATTAAGCCACTCAATAGCGGCACTAGAGTGAAAAAAATCGAGCATTGACATTTGTTGCGAAAAATATGGTGTGTAGCACGCTATCAAAAAATTACCCCCTTTACGCACTTGCCACACAATACGTACTAGTTCCCCTTGAAATTTTATTTTATAACTCGATAAAAATTTTGTTTTTTCCAATTTTATATAACATTTTTTTAAATTTAAAAGATTAAAAACCTTTAGGAATTAAATTTTATACTTTTTGCTAGTTGAAAAAAAAATTTACTAGATATAAAGTATGATTTCAGATGAGAATTAATGACAACTGTCTTTACAGTGGTTGTTAAGTTGGTCGGATTGATAGAAGATAAATGTTTTATCCTCAAGTTTAAAGAGTCAACTAGGTCGAACCACGATCTATCCGGTTAAAACGATTTTTCATTTAGAATTTAAAAGTCCTTGCAGGAGTATTAGTGCTTTGAAAGAGCTCAGGGGAAAAAATATGAAAGCAAACGCGGGTATACAGTGTATATCAGTGTATGGAGCGAGGAATTGCAGAAAGAAAGACATCGACTCGCGGTGGCCGTCGCTCACTCGCCAGTCGATTGATCTGTCAGTCCTGTTAGGAAAAAGAGTTGATCGACATGAATGAACCATTCAAGGCCACCTAATGGAATTCCCACGAGTCTCTTCAAGGCATTATATGCAGGCCAACGTAGAATATAATCAAAACACCACGTGTCCCCTCTTGCAGAAAATTTTTTTTACATTTACCATATTTTGAGATTGAGATCGAGTGATGTGACAAGTTAATACACATTTGTGCATTTAAAATATATATATTCATGGGAGATGCGTGTGTATACCTACACTCACAGCAGGTGCCACCGCAATGTGATTCATAAAGTTTGGAATGAACAAATGGAATATTTGCACAGGTTTATGCACAACTATGCATACATATATTTTGCAGACAGGCACATATACTTCTCACGCTAGTGTGTTCTATATAATGGCCATTGTTTGGACGCTTCACGAGATTTTCATTCAATAAAGCTGCTCAAGTGGAAGAGACTCTCTCGTGTGTGCGCGCTGTTTCTTCTCTCTGAGTTTCATTGAACCACCACCACGGCCACCCGTGGTCGTGATTCGACGCGTGGCACGCTGTGGAGATAGTCTGGACAAGATTGTGGATTAGGATGAAAGTCGAGTTGGATCTATGGAGAACAGTTGGCTACTCTGAAGAATCGAAAGTCAACACACTCGCTTGATTCTCCTATTGTTGTTTCACATAAGTTCAAATCAATCCTGTCAGCTTTTATGCTTTATCTTGTGATGAAATACTTTTAATAAACTTACATTTACTGTCAATTTAAATATCTGTAAATTTCGCAAGATTCATATTCAGAAATAATATCAAAAGATTCAAATTTTTTAGATTTTTTTTTACATGTATAAAAAATTCAACAATTTGAAAGTCGAATAATAAGTTTATTCAATTGGAAAAAAAATTATTGACTTAAAAATTTTATAATATACATGTAAAAAAAGTTTGGAAAAAATTTTTAAATAGTAAATTATTGTCGATTGATTGCAAAAAAATATAGCGTGTATAGGATATAAGTCGACAAATTAATTTTAGTGTCTGAAAAAAAAGACATCATTAACAGCCAATGTATATACTTAACGATGATCGAAAATTCTATTGTGTTTGGGCGTGCAAAATGAAGTAGGTGATAATGGCACTACAGTTACATACAATACAATTCTATTTAAGTGCAGCGAATTAATTTGTCTGTTTACAAACTTTGTTTTGATTTGTCAAAAGAATAAATCAGCTTAAAATATATGGCATCTAACCATTCGAATTTTCAAATATCTAAACAATTTGAGTGAGAAATAAAATAAAATAAAAAAAATGTTAATAAAATTCAACAAGCCGTCACTTCAATGACTTCCCATCATCAATGTGTCCTTTTAAAGCTAAGATATTCCCACTGGGTAACTACCCCATAAAAATAAAAAAAAAACTCATGTTTAATTCAATTGAATATTGATGAAAGTAATTTTACATCATTGAAAGTCACTGAAAAATATTTATCACGCATATATTGAAAAAGGGGCTCAGAATAAATATCAACTGTTGACAGATATGTATATAACAAATTAATAAACGCCTGAAAGGATGAATGTGAATTTGAAGGGAATAAATTAAATCCTACCTAGTGGAACTATATAGAAGTGAAGAAAAAATGTGTTATATTGACGCGACGGGATCTGGAGGAATGATTTTGCAGAGGCGTGTGTATATGTACATTTCTCATTGGAATAATGGCGGATCGAACACACCCTTGCATCTACACACTCACTGGCTTCTATCTCTCGGTCATATATGTAACCACTGCAGGAACTGTAATTTTATAGGCCCCTGATTAAACTTTTAAATCGAATGACCAACGCGGTTCAGTTGGTAAGCGGAAGTGACGACCCCGGCCGCTCACCTCTGCACTACTAACGCTCCGACGCCGTTGCCAGACTCTACCAGACATCACATTGTAGTTGACTTGTCCGTCGCTTCACGGATTCCACTGACAAAACGAAGAAAGCGCATCCCCGAAACATTTACCTCTACATGCTTGCCCCTGCGGAACCGACTAATCGTCGACCTCACAATCTGGATAATCGAGATACACCAGTTGCCAACTTCCTCCCCAGACACTGCTTAAAAATACCTCCATTACACACTTAAATTTTTTTTGCATGTCTATAAATTTTTTTTTTTTTTACGACTTGGAATAAATCAAGATGGAAAAATTGAAAAATTCGATCTAATCTTCCTCTAAATAAATTCAACATATAATTCAATAAACAACAATTTTTTCTCAAAAATCATCGAAAATAAAAAATATGACAGTAGTAATACGCTGTGAGAAAAAAAAAAACAAAAACAAAAACAAAAACAAAAAAAAAAAAAAACAATTTTTTTTGGACAATTACGGGAATGTGGGGCAAAATGGGGCATCCATGTATTTTGCCTCACATTTCCCTACAAGTTTTTTACAAAAATCAAAAATTCAATCAAAAATCAAAAAAAAAAAGAAGGTATACTTAAATTTATGATTTTATAAGCATGAAAATGAAAGAATTATCCCAATTAATATGAAAAAATTAATTTTTTTGCTTAAATAAAAATTTTTTAACTTGATTCTGATGGAATATAAAATATTTTACTACAGTTAAAAATTTTTTTTACGCTTTTACGATAGAATTGACTAATTAAAAATTTTTTTAAAATCAATTTATGATTCAAAACATCGTGTTTCAATGGTTATATTCAATGTTTTTAGTGAAATATAAGTTGGAAATAGTGGGGAATAGAGTCCCTTTGTTTCTTGGAGATCCTGCTGCGTGAATATGACGTTTGAACGCCTCCTGTGCTGCACACGAATAAGTAACAAAATAAGCTTCCGTTATATGTAGGTATGCACACGTACTAAACGTTCCGTTCGTATCAATTCCCACAAGAGCATTGTTTTCGGTTTATTACGGAATTTACGCGTGCAAGTTTGCCGTTACCGTTTCAACGCCTTTTTACAAATCCCGGAAGCATTGTTCTCATCAGGATGACAGTTGGCTCGCGGGGTGACGAGCAAACGAACCATATACACTATATACACACCATCTACAATCAGATCAGCAAATTAATCCGAATTTCTACAAACTAAAATTTTACATTTCACACCTTTTCATAATTATAATAATAACAACTATATTTTCACCTAAATAAATTCAGAATTTATCTTTCAGGTATTTTACCAGGCGTGTGACTCGCCCTGGAAAGTAATTGCAGTATGTGTGAATTAAAAAATGAAATTAGGACACGCTAAGAGACAAAGAGAAGAATTGAACGCAACTTATATGCCTGAGATTTGCATATTTTTCTGTGATGCGAGGCATATGGTGTTTTTTCAATGTGATGCACATGGTATTCTCAACTCTCCCTTTTACAAAATATATACCTTGCCCGAATAAAAATATCAGAGAAATCGCATCAACTCGAAATTACCCTCATTATATCATTAAAAAAAATTTTTTTTCTAAATCTAATCTATATCTAGTTATTATATTTGATCTAAATCTGAGTTAAATTTAATTAAAAAAATCTTATTCAATAGAATTTTAATTTATTTTGAATGAAAATTAATTGCGATTATATTTTGAGCAAAAAAATTTCTTTGATATTAGAGTCAATATTTTGTCAATAAATGATATGATAAACATAAACTGCAACAGACTGTGAATTTCAAAACAGCGGGTATTTCTAAGAAGCTAAATGAGCCTTATAGTTTGTTTATGTTCAAAGAATTGTCGAAGCTCATGACTATACAATCGATCTGCCGAGACATGACATCAGTAATAATACTCTCAAGCGTGATTTAAAATATAAACATACTGTAACACTCGTTAAAAAATGTTTTAATATTAATCCAACATTAATTTAATTTAACTAACGGTAAATTAATTAAATAATACAATTCAAATGAATTAAATTAAGCACAAAAGTAGAATGAAAATATACATATATCAATGTCACTTATAATCAGACTTGTATTTCCGCTGGAGAGGCGAAATTTTGGCGAGTCAGTTGAATTTTTGAGTGTACCGGAAGACCGTAATTGCTTTTAAATTTCTTATACACGGATAACAATCAGAGAAGTGTAATTAGAATATGACTTAGAAGTAATTTTATATATAGACTGGAGTCGACACGTGAAATTTTACATAGACGATATGAAGCATCGTCAGGGAGCATGTTCCATGTGACTACCCTGATGGTCAAGGTATGGAACGAAGCGGAACGGCCTCATAATGACGACGATTTTCATCTAAAAAATTTTTCAATTTTTTTTTTTTTTTTGTTGATGCTTAAATCATATCCAACCAGATTTTAAAGTTATTGAAAAAAATATTTCAACAAAATTCAACCCTAAAAAACAATATAAACCTTGAATTTTTTCTGTAAATAATTTTTCATAATTTTTTTTTTCATGTTTTTCAGATTTTAATAAAAATTGAAAAAATTTTTCAAGTATGAAATTATTAAGATGTATATCAAGGTTCAAGGTTTTCCCTAGAATTTTACCACACCTGTTTTTCCATTGTATAAATGTACTTTGTTCAATTTTCAATACATACAATCACTTTCACCTGTACAATTGTATTGGCTATGGCATTCTTAATAAGAGATAACAAAAATAAAATTTACGTTTGACTTTGCACGTATGAATGCACGGTCAAACTGCAGATGATGAAAGAATAAAAGATAAAAAAAAAATAGCTAGTAGTTCATTATATCACCTCAGTCATTGAATTTGCATGGAACAATGTTAACACTCAAGGCAAAATGATATATAATCAAGTGTGTGTTTTTCTATTTGTAAAAAAGATAATTTTCGATAGTACGATATAAACTGATGATATATTTCAGGGAATAATAATAAAAATATATAAGAATATGTGCGTTAAGAATCGCAGGGGGGTGATGAGAGAAAGTGAGAGTTCGAAAAGTTGTGAGAAAATCGGAGATGAACGATATATAAACAACGATTGCCACGAGATTACATTAACCAAATACACGGTTACGCCCCTACAATTTGCCGAAGCATCATCTTTCTCCCCTAATCATCGCGCTAATAACAGGATTATACCTTAGGACCTCCCTCTATGCAATCGTATACTTATCCCTAATTCACTGTGTTGTTATTAATATACTGTGTATTATATTACAGGTATAAATATCTATCAAAAGTGAAATTTCAACACACTGTATAAATTATTTGATAAACATATATGCATCAGCAGTGAATAACCAATAGCTAATTAATTTCACATACTAATTTAAACACTTATAACAACATAACACCCCCCCCC
>MVJL01011983.1:0-13832 GCA_002156465.1 Macrocentrus cingulum | reverse complement strand
ATTTTACCTATCAGAATCTATCAATATAAATGTGACAACAAAGACACAGTCACTTACGCATTCTCTGGGAGTTACATATGATCCAGCATTTACTGCAAGGATGAGGGAAAACCCACGAAAACCTCATCAGACCATTTAACTTAAATTAAATGAATTATTACTATTATATATATATATATATATTTTTTGTAAACATTTATACATATGTATTAGCTTATAATTCTACTCCAAACCCATTTGTGTCCTAAATGACACAAATTTTGCTCCACACAAAGATTTGGTCAGTACATCAGCAATCTGTTGATCTGTAGGCATATAAACAAGTTTTATTAGACCCTGTTCGATCTTATCACGAGTGTAATGATATTTTATATCGATATTCTTTGATCTCTTGTGACTTGAAGGGTTACTTGCGATGCTAATACAACCATTATTATCTTCATGTATAATTATAGGACCTGGGATAGTCAATTTTATACTCTCTGCTAATGATCTCAACCATAGAGCTTCTCGAGCAGCTTCATACAAAGCCATATATTCTGCTTCGGATGTCGAACCTGCAACGGATGTTTGCCGCTTGGTGGCCCAACAAACAGTACAATTTTCATATAATTTAAATAGATAACCAGTTGTACTTTTTCTATCAATTGTATTGCCAGCCCAATCAGCATCAGCGTAGCCACTTATTGTTTCTTTATACTGACTTCTAGTGTACACTAATTTTAAATCAGCCGTTCCCTTTAAGTATCTTAAGATTCTTTTTAAACACTGCCATAATTTGCTATTATTTTTGTTCATATATCTACTAACAATACTTACAGAGAAACTTAAATCCAGACGAGTACAAATCATTAAATACATTAAACAACCTATAACACTTCGGCATGGTTTGTTACAATCTATATCTGAGTTTAAAGCTTCATAATCTATTTTACTCTCAAGAGGAGTATTTTCTGGGTGGCAATCTTCCATTCTAAATTTTTGTAGAACTGATTTTACATATGCAGTTTGATCTAATGTTATTAC
Source organism: Macrocentrus cingulum (assembly GCA_002156465.1). Taxonomy (NCBI): domain Eukaryota; kingdom Metazoa; phylum Arthropoda; class Insecta; order Hymenoptera; family Braconidae; genus Macrocentrus; species Macrocentrus cingulum. Next base: position 12,806 of record MVJL01011983.1, on the reverse strand, counting down.
TGAGTCCTGTCTTAAAACTCGTATGCCTAAAAATAATTTAATTTCCTCAAGATCTACCATTTTAAATGTATTCATTAAATATTCTTTAATACTAGTCATTGTATCTTTATTTCGAGTAGCAATAACTATATCATCAACATATAGTACTATGTATATATTTTGTGAAATATTTCCTAAGTCTAATACATATATGCACCGGTCTACTGGAGAATTTTTAAAATTCTTTGATTTTAAAGTTGATTCAAATACTTCAAACCAACACCGAGCTGCCTGCTTTAAACCATATAATGCCTTGTTTAGTTTGCAGACCTGACCCTTTTTGCATTGTACTCCTTCAGGTACTCTCATAAATATCTCCTCGGTTAATCTGCCATTCAATAAAGCCGTTTTTACATCCATGTGGTGTATTAACAGATTATTTTGATTGGCAAAAGCAACAATAAATCTAAAACTAGATATTCTGGCTACTGGTGCAAACGTTTCATCATAATCTACTTTATATTCTTGACTAAAACCTCTAGCCACTAGACGAGCTTTATATTTATGACGGTTGCCAAATTCGTCATTTTTAATTGTAAATATCCATTTACAATCTACAATATTCTTATCGTTAGGTTTCTGCACTAATGTCCAAGTATTATTAATACTTAGTGAATTAAGTTCACTTTGAATAGCTTGTTCCCATTGGATTCTATCAGGCCTATTTTTAATTTCATCAAATGATTTGGGTATAGCATTAATTATCATTTGAGCTGATAGCATGCATTCCTCTGGACAACTACTTTCATCATAATTTATTTTAGGTAGACCCTGGATCCTTTTACTCCTCCGGCAGTCGACCTCAGAATCATATTCAAGCCTTGGAATTTTACTGGTAGGGCTATAGTCTGCATCTGATTTTTCAATATCAGATTTATTAACACTATCTGGTTTCTCATTACCAGATTTATTAAACCCATCTGATTTCTCAATATCAGATTTATCAAAACTATCTGGTTTTTCACTACCAGATTTATTAAACTCATCTAATTTTTCAACATTAGATTTATTCAAACTATCTGGTTTTTCACTACCAGATTTATTAAACTCATCTAATTTTTCAACATTAGATTTATTCAAACTATCTGGTTTTTCACTACCAGATTTATTAAACTCATCTGATTTCTCAATATCAGATTTATCAAAACTATCTGGTTTTTCATTACCAGACAGAGTGATTGGCCGAGACACCAAGTAATTTGTCTCATCCACTATTACATCCCTAACAATAGCATATTTTTCGAATTCTGCATTCCAGACTCTGTAACCATTTGGTTCATAACCAACCAATATACCTTTCCAAGACTTGACATCAAATTTAGTTTTAAAAATTTTGTCATGAACATATACAGTAGAACCAAATACTTTTAAATATTTTAAAGAAGGTTTTTTATTATGCCACAACTCATAAGGAGTTTTCATAACTTTTAAAGCTCTACTGGGAGTGATATTAATTAAATATGTTGCTGTTAAAACAGCATCACCCCAGAAAATTTTATCTAAAGACGACCCGGCGATCATTGATCGAGCTTTTTCTGTAATTGTTCTAATCATTCGTTCAGCAGTACCATTTAATTGAGGAGTTCGCGGAATTGTCAAATGATAAGTTATCCCCTTGTCTTTACAAAAAGTTTTCATTTCATTAGACAAATATTCTCTACCATTATCAATATACAAATAAACTAATTTCTGATTAAAATGATTTTCACTTTTAGCGACAAAATCTTTAAATGCTGAAAACACTTCTGATTTATATTGGAGCAAATAAACTACACAATAATGAGTATAATGATCTAAAAATAAAACAAAATAATTTTTATCGGTCAGTGCTTTCGGAGTAATAGGACCACATACATCAGAATGTACAATAAACAATGGTCTCCTAATATGCTCTTGGTTTTTAGCTTTATTAAATGGTAGTCGTGTTTGTTTACCTTCAATACAAGCTTCACAAATTTTATCAGTGGGATTTATTTCTATTATTTCTCGTGTATCTTCTGTCATACAATACCTCTTTAATTTTAGAAATTTATCCCTGCTTATATGACCTAGCCTTTCATGCCAGATTTCATAATTTGTTTTCTTATTTTCAACTACTTTAGTTGCTGAATTTATAATAGAATGATCTATTGTCAACTTTATCTGTGTTAAATTATTTACAGGCTTACCTTGCATGACAAGTATACCATCTTTACTTATCTTCACGCCATTTTGGTCAAAAATAACGACCAAGCCCATTTTCTGTAATTTGGATACCGACAGCAGGTTGTATGGCACCTCTGGGCTGAATAGGACTCCCTCGGTTTGCACCTTCACGCCGCTGTTTGTCATTGCGTTTATAACACCTCGTTTAGTTGCGGAGATATACTGCTCACTTTTGGCAACTAATATTTTTATAGGTGTTTCCAGGGGGTCGAACGTCCTTGCAATATCTTCTCTATTTATGATGTGATCTGAGGCTCCGGAATCCAGCAAGAAAATTATTTTATTTCGGTTCGTTTCGATTAATTTATTTCCACCGGCCATGAATGTAATAGGTTGTGCATTTGATTGCACCACTTGAGCAATTTGAGCACTTTTATTGCTCTTTTTACGTTCATTGAATTCTTGGTTCTTTTTAAAATAAAAACAGTTTTTCTTTACATGCCCTTCACGACCACACTGATAACACTTTCCTTTCATTTTATTTTTAAACGAGTTTTTAAAGTTTTTTTTGGGTGATTTGTAACCTTTTTTCGATTTAGGTTTTCCATTAAAATATTGTCGTGAAGGCTTGTGTTCACTATCCTGTTCTGCTATTAATATTTTGCCACTTGTGTCGCGATTTTGTCCTTTAATTTTTATTTCGTGATTAAGTAAACGCGTTTTCACAAAGTCTAGACTCAATTGGTCTTCTGACAATGTCTCAATAGCCGTAACAACTCCATCGTATGATGATGGGAGTGTGTTTAACAATTGCAGAACTTTATCCGCTTCATCCAGCTTCGATCCAGATCCTAATAGATCATTGACATGAGCATCGAAAATGGAAAAGTGTTCCATGAGGGACATATCACCTGTTAGTTTTAAATCTGATAGTCTTTTTCTCATGGTCATCTGCATCGGAAGACTTTTTCTGTCATAAATGGAATTTAATTTTTCGAAGATGTTTTTGGCATAAGTCACATCCGTAAAATGTAGTAATGAGTCTGCTAAATGTGAACCAATGATGCTGTGTGCCACATCATTCTTTTTCTTCCATTTACGATCAGGAATTTGAGGAATATTTTCATCAATAACGTATAGTAGATTTAATTCTTTTAGTAGTAGTCGCACTCTCTTTTTCCACACACTAAAATTTAGTCCGTTGAAAGGGATTATCCCTCTCTGGGGTTTCGGCCTTTCCATTGTCACAATATATTATACACTCACAATGACATATAGCGCTTTGACTTAATCACTGCAAGTGCCACTCACAAGTATTTAAATTTCACCTTTTTGTTATTAATATCACTACTTTGCGTAACCTGGGCCCATAACCTGTTGGAATTTTGGTAGGTTATGGATTTTCACAAGTATTTAAATTTCACCTTTTTGTTATTAATATCACTACTTTGCGTAACCTGGGCCCATAACCTGTTGGAATTTTGGTAGGTTATGGATTGAATAAATCAAACTGCTTTAGTTTCGGAATGAAAATGAACCATATATTTCAACAGTGCGCGAGCTGTGTCTTTACTGTTTCTAGTCTGAACGACAAGTGAAGTAAAAATTAACTATAACTACTGAGTCCCATAGGCCCCCACCCTTAAGGATGCACGTGTGGATCAAGTGGGCCTCCTAGAATAAAAGGTCCTTTGACCACAGTCATAAAATTGTACCAAAATATATTTAAAGTCGTAAAAATGAGTGAGTTTTCACAGGCTCATTTTACGACATATTTCCTCGACACAGTGCAGCTATTAAGTGTCGCATTTCAATACTCTTCAAACTTAAGTTTAGAGAGAATTTTTGTTAACATATTTCAACAAAACATCAGAGTCATCTTGCTTTAAAACATAATAAAAAATAATAATATTAATATATAGCTGCTATACTTGCAGCTTTGCAGGATTTATGTGGATTATTAAATTATTTATTTGTCGTTAAATTGTTCGTTTACTATCGATTTATTTCAATATTTCTAAATATATTTATGTTAAAAATTAACCTAAAGCTCTGAAGCATTTAAAATGCGTAAATCTAATAGAAATAATTGAAATAACTGAAGTTATTTACAACAAAACTTTGTTATTAAAGCCATGCGCCGATAGGAGAAACCCCCATGCCGTTATCGTAGCATGGTACTCAGTCCCATACTGCATCGTCCTCAGTCCAATGCTGCATGGTACTCAGTCCTATGCTGCATGGCACTGAGTCCCATGCTGCATAGGACCGTCAACTTTCTATCTAGGACTGCGGCCAATATAACATAGTATATTTCTCCATGCTGTCATAGCATTTGCGCCGTGCCCAGACATGAATGTAGTACTATCCAGATCGCGCTTTTGGCTGGCTACTATGCCATTTGGACTTCAGTCCTATGCTACATATTAACGGCTACCATGCATTTCTTTCCGTGTGACCTCGGCAAATAAATATAGGAAAAAACATGCGCACAAAAAAAAAAACAAACATGTTGGAATTTTGGTAGGTTATGGATTGAATAAATCAAACTGCTTTAGTTTCGGAATGAAAATGAACCATATATTTCAACAGTGCGCGAGCTGTGTCTTTACTGTTTCTAGTCTGAACGACAAGTGAAGTAAAAATTAACTATAACTACTGAGTCCCATAGGCCCCCACCCTTAAGGATGCACGTGTGGATCAAGTGGGCCTCCTAGAATAAAAGGTCCTTTGACCACAGTCATAAAATTGTACCAAAATATATTTAAAGTCGTAAAAATGAGTGAGTTTTCACAGGCTCATTTTACGACATATTTCCTCGACACAGTGCAGCTATTAAGTGTCGCATTTCAATACTCTTCAAACTTAAGTTTAGAGAGAATTTTTGTTAACATATTTCAACACGCCCCCTCAAAAATTAATCTCTATACAATAAACAAAAGAAATATACCTAGATATATATATGTAATACATCTAAACTTAATATTTTACCTATCAGAATCTATCAATATAAATGTGACAACAAAGACACAGTCACTTACGCATTCTCTGGGAGTTACATATGATCCAGCATTTACTGCAAGGATGAGGGAAAACCCACGAAAACCTCATCAGACCATTTAACTTAAATTAAATGAATTATTACTATTATATATATATATATATATTTTTTGTAAACATTTATACATATGTATTAGCTTATAATTCTACTCCAAACCCATTTGTGTCCTAAATGACACAAATTTTGCTCCACACAAAGATTTGGTCAGTACATCAGCAATCTGTTGATCTGTAGGCATATAAACAAGTTTTATTAGACCCTGTTCGATCTTATCACGAGTGTAATGATATTTTATATCGATATTCTTTGATCTCTTGTGACTTGAAGGGTTACTTGCGATGCTAATACAACCATTATTATCTTCATGTATAATTATAGGACCTGGGATAGTCAATTTTATACTCTCTGCTAATGATCTCAACCATAGAGCTTCTCGAGCAGCTTCATACAAAGCCATATATTCTGCTTCGGATGTCGAACCTGCAACGGATGTTTGCCGCTTGGTGGCCCAACAAACAGTACAATTTTCATATAATTTAAATAGATAACCAGTTGTACTTTTTCTATCAATTGTATTGCCAGCCCAATCAGCATCAGCGTAGCCACTTATTGTTTCTTTATACTGACTTCTAGTGTACACTAATTTTAAATCAGCCGTTCCCTTTAAGTATCTTAAGATTCTTTTTAAACACTGCCATAATTTGCTATTATTTTTGTTCATATATCTACTAACAATACTTACAGAGAAACTTAAATCCAGACGAGTACAAATCATTAAATACATTAAACAACCTATAACACTTCGGCATGGTTTGTTACAATCTATATCTGAGTTTAAAGCTTCATAATCTATTTTACTCTCAAGAGGAGTATTTTCTGGGTGGCAATCTTCCATTCTAAATTTTTGTAGAACTGATTTTACATATGCAGTTTGATCTAATGTTATTACTGAGTCCTGTCTTAAAACTCGTATGCCTAAAAATAATTTAATTTCCTCAAGATCTACCATTTTAAATGTATTCATTAAATATTCTTTAATACTAGTCATTGTATCTTTATTTCGAGTAGCAATAACTATATCATCAACATATAGTACTATGTATATATTTTGTGAAATATTTCCTAAGTCTAATACATATATGCACCGGTCTACTGGAGAATTTTTAAAATTCTTTGATTTTAAAGTTGATTCAAATACTTCAAACCAACACCGAGCTGCCTGCTTTAAACCATATAATACCTTGTTTAGTTTGCTAAAATTCTTTGATTTTAAAGTTGATTCAAATACTTCAAACCAACACCGAGCTGCCTGCTTTAAACCATATAATACCTTGTTTAGTTTGCAGACCTGACCCTTTTTGCATTGTACTCCTTCAGGTACTCTACACAATAATGAGTATAAGATATCCAAAAATAAAACAAAATCCTTGTTTAGTTTGCAGACCTGACCCTTTTTGCATTGTACTCCTTCAGGTACTCTACACAATAATGAGTATAAGATATCCAAAAATAAAACAAAATAATTTTTATCGGTCAGTGCTTTCGGAGTAATAGGACCACATACATCAGAATGTACAATAATAATAATGAGTATAAGATATCCAAAAATAAAACAAAATAATTTTTATCGGTCAGTGCTTTCGGAGTAATAGGACCACATACATCAGAATGTACAATAAACAATGGTCTCCTAATATGCTCTTGGTTTTTAGCTTTATTAAATGGTAGTCGTGTTTGTTTACCTTCAATACAAGCTTCACAAATTTTATCAGTGGGATTTATTTCTATTATTTCTCGTGTATCTTCTGTCATACAATACCTCTTTAATTTTAGAAATTTATCCCTGCTTATATGACCTAGCCTTTCATGCCAGATTTCATAATTTGTTTTCTTATTTTCAACTACTTTAGTTGCTGAATTTATAATAGAATGATCTATTGTCAACTTTATCTGTGTTAAATTATTTACAGGCTTACCTTGCATGACAAGTATACCATCTTTACTTATCTTCACGCCATTTTGGTCAAAAATAACGACCAAGCCCATTTTCTGTAATTTGGATACCGACAGCAGGTTGTATGGCACCTCTGGGCTGAATAGGACTCCCTCGGTTTGCACCTTCACGCCGCTGTTTGTCATTGCGTTTATAACACCTCGTTTAGTTGCGGAGATATACTGCTCACTTTTGGCAACTAATATTTTTATAGGTGTTTCCAGGGGGTCGAACGTCCTTGCAATATCTTCTCTATTTATGATGTGATCTGAGGCTCCGGAATCCAGCAAGAAAATTATTTTATTTCGGTTCGTTTCGATTAATTTATTTCCACCGGCCATGAATGTAATAGGTTGTGCATTTGATTGCACCACTTGAGCAATTTGAGCACTTTTATTGCTCTTTTTACGTTCATTGAATTCTTGGTTCTTTTTAAAATAAAAACAGTTTTTCTTTACATGCCCTTCACGACCACACTGATAACACTTTCCTTTCATTTTATTTTTAAACGAGTTTTTAAAGTTTTTTTTGGGTGATTTGTAACCTTTTTTCGATTTAGGTTTTCCATTAAAATATTGTCGTGAAGGCTTGTGTTCACTATCCTGTTCTGCTATTAATATTTTGCCACTTGTGTCGCGATTTTGTCCTTTAATTTTTATTTCGTGATTAAGTAAACGCGTTTTCACAAAGTCTAGACTCAATTGGTCTTCTGACAATGTCTCAATAGCCGTAACAACTCCATCGTATGATGATGGGAGTGTGTTTAACAATTGCAGAACTTTATCCGCTTCATCCAGCTTCGATCCAGATCCTAATAGATCATTGACATGAGCATCGAAAATGGAAAAGTGTTCCATGAGGGACATATCACCTGTTAGTTTTAAATCTGATAGTCTTTTTCTCATGGTCATCTGCATCGGAAGACTTTTTCTGTCATAAATGGAATTTAATTTTTCGAAGATGTTTTTGGCATAAGTCACATCCGTAAAATGTAGTAATGAGTCTGCTAAATGTGAACCAATGATGCTGTGTGCCACATCATTCTTTTTCTTCCATTTACGATCAGGAATTTGAGGAATATTTTCATCAATAACGTATAGTAGATTTAATTCTTTTAGTAGTAGTCGCACTCTCTTTTTCCACACACTAAAATTTAGTCCGTTGAAAGGGATTATCCCTCTCTGGGGTTTCGGCCTTTCCATTGTCACAATATATTATACACTCACAATGACATATAGCGCTTTGACTTAATCACTGCAAGTGCCACTCACAAGTATTTAAATTTCACCTTTTTGTTATTAATATCACTACTTTGCGTAACCTGGGCCCATAACCTGTTGGAATTTTGGTAGGTTATGGATTAAATAAATCAAACTGCTTTAGTTTCGGAATGAAATGAACCGTATATTTTAGCAGTGCGCGAGCTGTGTCTTTACTGTTTCTAGTCTGAACGACAAGTGAAGTAAAAATTAACTATAACTACTGAGTCCCATAGACCCCCACCCTTGAGGATGCACGTGTGGATCAAGTGGGCCTCCTAGAATAAAAGGTCCTTTGACTACAGTCATAAAAGTGTACCAAAACATATTTAAAGTCGTAAAAATGAGTGAATTTTCACAGGCTCATTTTACGACATATTTCCTCGACACAGTGCAGCTATTAAGTGTCGCATTTCAATACTCTTCAAGCTTAAGTGTAGAGAAAATTTTTGTAAACATATTTCAACAACAAGTAAGAGACTCGTTTGCCGTACTTACACACAATTCTGACGTGAAAGAATAAAACACAATTTCTCCTGCTGCACACTGAATGAACAGTTCACTTTGTGTTTTCAATCACGACTGACCAAGACACACTGCACACGCTGAGCTCTCGGTCGTCTTTCCCCCACTCTCAAGGCTAAATGACTGCGCATATGCTCACAGCCCTTCCACCAACTTTTACCACTTCTATTTCTAAATGGTTGAAGTAGAAGGGATAAACATGGAGCCTGCAGGCTCGCCCGAATCAGAAAAATATAATATCGATTTAATTTAATCTATGATTGATCAATACAATCAATAAATTTTATATTACCCTCGCTCACCCCCTTTATTAACCTTAATAACAACATATACCGCACCACCCAGACAATTCAAACTGCCTGCGTAGCCATATGATAACAAACTCTGCACCTTAAAATACTTGGGGTCGGTAATGTAGATTTTGTATCCACTCTAGCGGCTCCGACACTAAGCTCGATGCCCACTCTACCTTATCGGGGGGGGTGTGAAGGACCCCGGTTTATCTACTGGTGTCGTAGAGCTCGCAGGTCGTTTTCGGCGAATCGGGGTGTCCGATTGGAGACCAGCACAGCCTTAAGTGCGTCCTCGGCGAACTCTGGTAGTCCAGGAGTTAACGGAGCATCCTCGGAGATCTTACGGGTGGTGAGGTCGAAGACAATTGCGTCTCTGTCAACCTCAGGAGTCCCTGGAGTTTGAGGGAGCTCGACAATGTCCTCAAATGTATCTTCGTCAGGCGCAACTGTGTCAAGGCAAGCCTCAGGTGCAGCGAGGTTGATCACTAGGACGTCCGCTGCAACTCTGGGGGTGTCTTGTTTGCTTTTTTTGGTTTTCCTGAAAGGGTTTTCAGATTTCTGCTTCCTCGAAGATGTAGGATGTTCGCCGGGTGACGCTTTACCAGGTGGAATAACAATGATGCTTCTTATAGTAGATCTCCCAGACCGAGGTTGATCGACCGAGCTGTGCTTCATCGAGTAGATAGCGGTGAACGTAATCGCCGGAGTCCCCCCGGCCAGCGATACTTCGTGCCTTTGTTCCACACTAAATCGATGTATGACGTCTTGCCCACTTGGTGTTCGCCGGTTTCCTCGAAGGTTGGCGATCAACCAAGTGTCATGTAGAGTCAGTGGTCGTTGGGTCTCTCAGACCTAGGATGCGCTATCGCGGTCAATACACGAGGAAATAAAATTTAAAATATAAAAATTGAAATTAGTCATGACACTAGTAACAGAACTTTTACTTACAGAAACTCTATTTCGGTAGAAACTAGTAGTAGTCTCTGTGAAAAAAGGTCCACTAAAAGTCGTAGAGAACAAGACAAGGCACCGAATTAATTTCAAACGTTTTTCGATAAATCGACTCTCGATTTGATAGAAATTTTTTAAGTTTCACTGCATCGCAAGCTGTGGGAGAGAGCCTTCCTGCAGTAGCAATTGTAGAACAAGCGCGGTCCCCCACCTCTTCTAAACTTTAAAACTTATACAAAATCAGAAGATAGTTTAATGATTAAGATTTCTGATTCAGAGATTTGCAAAAAAGCATTTTCCTACGCAATATTTCTGGATGCAGGGAACAGGGTGTGCAGGTAAAAGGTCATATTATTCTATTGTGACCCGTTGATACAAGTCAGAAAAGGGTACTGATCTCTTGTCTACGTCATAGTGCATTAAGAATCTCCGATGAGTGTCTCAAAGGATATTAATATCAGTTTATAAGTTCAGACCATTCGAGTGCCCTCGTTCAAATCCAGGAAGTTGTGCGCTTTTTGGAAAAACCGGAGAAAACTTCGAGCATCGGTGACGTATTCAAAGACTTTATCAGTTTAAGATAGGTATTAAGGAAGGCAATCAGCGTGTTCACAAGACGTCACCAAACTGAACTGTTGGGTCCCGAGAAAAAACGCTCAGATCTAATTTGATCAAATTCGATCAAATTTATTCAATATAGTGTAGATCAAATTTGATCTGTTTAGATTCGGAAATTGGCCTAATCAAGTTTGATCAAATTGGATCAGATTTGATTCGATTATATCAATTTTGATTCAATTATATTTAAATGTATGTAAATGCAAAAAAATTATTTATGAATTACTTTTTTCAATCAGATTATTTATTAATTACTGCAAATTTTTGCTCCAATTCGCAACACAAAGTTAACATAATACACAGCAAGTATAATAGTCACTACACATCAAGTCAACATACATTGTAGCGAGTTCCCGGAAATAGTACGGGGGAATTATTTCCCAGATATCCGCCTAACTTTCTAATAACTTTACTTTACCGATCGTTCGACGCGTACTTCGATTCAATTTATTTTTCACTTACCGCAAATGGGCGCCAGCTTGTTTTTTAGGTGAAACAAGCAAAACCACCAGTGCTTAGCTCGCGAACTTGAGTCTCGAGGGCGAGGTCATCGGGACAATACTAACAATTAAGTAGGAAACGTATTATCGAATTCACCAAATGAAGCAATCTATTTATTTACCGTAAATTATCGTGTCGATATTGTACAAATTCGAACCATAAATTCACAATCGCAGGATGACTCTCTAGTCGCGGACAAATATTATTATTTTCGCGGAATATCCAAGTATATAATCGTTCACACGAGGAGACCCCCACGCGTACTGACGCGAAACCCACAATATTCGCAACCCCGGCGAAATCGCGCGACCGAGTCTGCCCCAGGAGGTACTGGCTGCAGAGAGAAAGAGAGCGAGAGTTACGGGTCACATACCTCGTCCACGTCGTTCGATCCTTCCTCTGGCGGTCCACGTCCTGTCGTAGGCAAACCTCCAGGTCAGCGAGTCAGCGGTGCAGAAGCAGTGGTCAGCGTGTCCTTGGTACGAGAGGGTGTTTTCTTCAAGCTCGCGCGGATGATTGGTACAATCAGGATATCGCGAAGAATATTGTCACAGCGAAAAACGCGTGTCACCTGCTGGACGGCACGGCGGAGAGTGTCCGCCGACCCGAGCCACTGCCTCTTCGTGTCCCGGCGTCGGTCCTTGGTACGAGAGGGTGTTTTCTTCAAGCTCGCGCGGATGATTGGTACAATCAGGATATCGCGAAGAATATTGTCACAGCGAAAAACGCGTGTCACCTGTTGGACGGCACGGCGGAGAGTGTCCGCCGACCTGAGCCACTGCCTCTTCGTTTCCGGCGTCGGGTGTCTTCGGGCGCGTTCGGTCTCGAGCCGCCAGACGATCAATACTTGGGCGGCGGTAGCCGATGAGTGCGACAAGGACCTGCGCGGATGATAGGTACAGTCAGGATATTGCGAAGAATATTGTCACAGTGAAAAACGCGTGTCACTTGTTGGACGGCACGGCGGAGAGTGTCCGCCGACCCGAGCCACTGCCTCTTCGTGTCCCGGCGTCGGGTGTCTTCGGGCGCGTTCGGTCTCGAGCCGCCAGACGATCAATACTTGGGCGGCGGTAGCCGATGAGTGCGACAAGGACCGCCAAACCCATGTGACCGTCGTCGGGTGTCTTCGGGCGCGTTCGGTCTCGAGCCGCCAGACGATCAATACTTGGGCGGCGGTAGCCGATGAGTGCGACAAGGACCGCCAAACCCATGTGACCGTTTTCTCTCTTTCTCTCGCTCGGTTTTTTTTTTAACCAGACGCGCGCTCGTTCTTACCATACAAATGTAATTACAGCGTGATCTTGTAATCTTTGGAGAAATGCAAGAATTTATACAATAAAAGCCTTATAAATAAAATCCCTTATTTCTAAACCTAGCTAGAACCCCAGGGTCTCCATCTACCTGGACTCTCCGCCGCGGAA
>MVJL01011974.1:0-11438 GCA_002156465.1 Macrocentrus cingulum | reverse complement strand
GTTAATCAATCTGTGTGTTAACATAAAATATTCGAGTTAGATTGAATATTGGTAGCGGTTAAGTTGATCACCACATCACCATACATTCACGCTACATATGTTGCTCGTCCAATAACCGACATAGCGGGGGTCACAATGTCGCCATCGTCGAGACGGTCCATCATTATATTGACAATCTTTCGCATGATAGTTGATGTCCCGTGTGCCTTAGACCGAAATAGGTGACCATTTCTAGTCGCAACGTAATACCATTTGGTCCACAAAGTTGCGGTACACTCGCTCGGAGAAGTCGCATGCGGCCTTTCCATATTTTGAGCAATTGCGCCTATGAAGCCCGGTCGATGTTCAGGCCATTGTTGTCCTCCTCTAACCGCTTTGGAGAGTTTCCCGCATCCGACGCTTTACAGTTTCTATCGTACATAAACATAAACTACGTGATGATCCGCACATTTTTTTTTTCTTTAAAATATATGCCGTTAATAGATTGTTCGAAAGAACTGTGAAAATAAAATTAATATATTCTAATAATGCAAATATGCTGAAAAGAGAGCCACTCACAACATATTTAACAGAGCAAATTCGTGCGATGTGAAAAAAAGTCTGAACTTAGGATAATGTTGAAAAAATTTTTAGATGACTTATGACAACTTTCGAATCGAAAATTTATTTCCAAACTTTTGAGAATACCAAATTTCCGAACAAACCTCCATAATCACTTGGGAAATAATAATAATGCGGAGCAATTGAGACGTACTTTTTTCCGTCGTAGCGTGTGACGATCTCCTTATCTTGCAGCAGCAGCGGCGTAGCAGGGCGGACAACTGATACACTGATACACTTCGTAGAAAAAGCCCGTGAAATGGAATTTGAATTTAAATAAGTAAATGATTAAATATAAAACTGTTTCACAAAAAACTTGAAGACGTCTTCTCTAATTAATTGAAATTATCACTTAGTTCAACAGTATTATGATAGCAATGAGAAATCCGCATAAAAAACGAGTTCAAACATTTGTATCATGCTTGTAGTTTTAACAGCTGTAGATTAATGAAACTCAACAGTATTATGATAGCAATGAGAAATCCGCATAAAAAACGAGTTCAAACATTTGTATCATGCTTGTAGTTTTAACAGCTGTAGATTAATGAAACAAGCTATAACACCTGCATCAGTCGGATTACTTGTTTTGCTAATAATCGAGCTGGATGAGCTCTTCTTCTCGTTATGGCAGCCGTTACAAGATCTTATGCTGCAATGCCGATAATCAAGCTGTAACTGGCTATTTACTTCCTGAAATTGCCACGAAAATTTTGGAAAAATAAAAATAGAGAACATATGTACGATGTGAAGCGGTGCACAATTTCCTCTCGCGCGGACTTTCCAACTCCTGGGACTAGGAGCGCTGCCCCCCACTCTACGATGGCCGAAACACCGTGACCCTTATAGCTGCGGTGCACAATTTCCTCTCGCGCGGACTTTCCAACTCCTGGGACTAGGAGCGCTGCCCCCCACTCTACGATGGCCGAAACACCGTGACCCTTATAGCTACTAGCAACGCTCGTCACTTCTGTGTGATTTTCCGTACAAGCCGCGCTTCCATCGCGAATTTCTTCTACGATGGCCGAAACACCGTGACCCTTATAGCTACTAGCAACGCTCGTCACTTCTGTGTGATTTTCCGTACAAGCCGCGCTTCCATCGCGAATTTCCATCTCATCTGTGGTATTCGACTCAATACCTCTATCTTCCATTTGCGCTGATATCGGGTGTCTCTCATCAAAGCCACATCTCGAGCAGCTACGATTTTTCCTGTATCCGTAAGGATCCTGAACGCCTTTGCATTGTCTGAGGATTCAACACTGTGCCCCTGGCAAGCTCTCTTGTCAATTTTTTTTTCCGAAACTTGTCAAGTACAAAAGCTTTGGAACCAAAAACCCAAAGGTGTTGCGAATCTGGCTTTTTCCTTGTCCCTTGTCGCTAACACTAGAAGGTGTCTTATTCTGGAGAAGGCGTAAAAGGTGATCGATTTCTCAAATAATTTGCTGTTGCGATTACCTCTGCCCTCATCCATGGAGACAATTTCCTCTCGATTAAGAGAGATCTTGCTATTTCAACCAGTGATCTATATTTTCGTTCGGCAACCCCGTTTTGTTGGGGGTCAGTGATACGTTCAATCTCCGTTGTATCCCCTTTTGCTTCAGATAATCATCAACCAACTGGTTGCAATATTGCAATATTTATAGATGCCGATTCGGCGCGTCCCGAATCATCCTGTATAATTTTCAGTTTATCCTTTGAATTAATGAAATCAACGCTTTTTGGTATGTTTTCAATCATTTGTTTGTTCCTGCGTAAAAGAATAAAAACCAACGATCCCCTGCCTTGAGATTTCGTTGTTTGTGTACAACAATACTCGTGTCAAACTGTACAAATATGATAAAGCTTACCGCGTGTGTTGAAAAGACTTGCTGATACAATTGAATTTGCTAACTTGATTTGCTTCTACCTGCTGTCGTGTCAAACTGTACAAATATGATAAAGCTTACCGCGTGTGTTGAAAAGACTTGCTGATACAATTGAATTTGCTAACTTGATTTGCTTCTACCTGCTGTAGGAAAAACAGAATCGGAATCTTTGAAAATTCGCAATATTGGCAAAGGGATTTGAACTTTCGATTCATGAACTCAACACACATTTGAAGAATGCTGTAGGAAAAACAGAATCGGAATCTTTGAAAATTCGCAATATTGGCAAAGGGATTTGAACTTTCGATTCATGAACTCAACACACATTTGAAGAACCAAATCCTGACCATCTGCGCTACACAGACGCTCGTTACAATAAGCGATTAGCTTATATATTGCATTTGAACCTCCCCTGTAGTCAAAAAGTTATCTTTCTATACCGTTTATACTGTTGTCAGTAGTGTTATTGTTACAGATACTTTCTGTCCATCTTCTCTTTCGGAGTGAAATCTTGTTCGAATTATGAATTATCACAAACCCTTACCTTAAACTATCCAACTAGGACGAAGATATCCAACGCGACTCCTATTCTTGAAACGGAGCTTTAATCAAATTCACCAAAAATTCTGCTATCCTGAAAATATTTACGCAGGCTTTCAATGTTGATTTGAAGTTATTTCTCGTATTTTATTCCGTCACACCCCCCCTCCCCCCTCCCTCGCGCTCTGATCTAATTTACTCAAGCATCTCATAGTGCAGTTTGATGAACATTACTAAAAATTCTCCCACCTCCTGGGAAAATGATGTCGAATTTTTCGGATTGCGTCTTCCAAACAATAATTTTTATTGTGTAGAAAAAATTCGTTTATTCGCGAAGAATATCATTTCAACGAGAAGAGGAAAGAGCCTTTCAACTTATCAGAAATAATTGAATAATTCTAAGGGCGAGTTCAAGCGATGCGAAATTTGTGTATAACGTGTATAACGTGTAGTGAACTTATTCAATTTATTTTATTTCAGAGGATACAATCGACTAAAACACTAGACTTTTTCAACGTATTTTTACGAATATAAATAAGTCCAGTGTGTTTCATTCGGACGGCCCTGTATAAATTATGAAGAAATAAAATGAATTGAATACATTTTTGTAAACAAATTTCTTTTTTACTCGAGTTTGCATATTGATTATTATTCTCGATAAACTGCATTCTGACTCCGGAAGGAAAAATAATAACAAAATCAATAAATAAATAAATAAATAAATAAATGAAACGAAATTCTACATAAACATATTAGAACATTCGTGGAAAGTATCATACCTTCTGGGCTCCTGGTTCCTAAGTGAGAAAAGTGAAAAACGTCGAAGACTTAGATCTCTTATAAATCTAACCAGCGAATAACCGAAACGGCGCCACCAAAACACTACCACTGAAAATCTCAGTGCAGGTAGAGTAGTTGAACCCCGGTGCGCGAAGCGCGGCGGAATAGTGAGAAAACCACGATTCGCAGATTGCTCGTTGGATTGTGGATTTGGATTTTGAAGATTTTGAATTTCGGGTGTTGGATTTTGGAGTCAGTCGGGGATACTTCGGGGGAAAGGGGAGGGGGGGTTGATTTTCTAGTTTAAATTTTACTTACATTAAAAAAAAAAAAAAACAAAAACAAAAAAAAAACAATGTTTGGTCAACAATTCAGAATGACAATTGGAATTGCTGCGGCTAACGCACAGGCAATTTTTTAAAATCGACTCGTGAGAATCCGCAGTGACATGAGTGCAGTTAGATGAGAACTTTTCGAGTACTTCGCAGCCCAATTCACAAAGGGACTCACACAACGATTCACGCTGATCATACTGGAGGCTGGTTGGTAACACTTTGAAGTTCAGAACTGATCAATTTATCACAGTCATGATGCTTTTATGTGCACCAAATCGTAAGTGGTCATTCATACGAGACAATATCTGTCCTCGTGCGTTCTCTTACTGGTATCGCAACAGAAATGGCCCGTACTTCGATCCGGCGTCTGTGATCGTCAGCGTGGAACCATCTGCCTTGATGAGCGCGTGTTTCTCGCTCACCGAGCCATCATCCTCCAAGGTTATGGTCAGGTTTCCTGATGAACACAGTAAAAAGAGATATCTTTGGATATGTGCCCCCCCCCCCCGCCCTCCTTGTTCATCGTCGCGGACGGTGTCAAAGAGTTATAAAGAGTTATTAACCCCAATTGCGGTTGGGATGACCAGCATTATATAGGCTGCCACCGTGAAATTGGCGGCGGCGCCAGTCCCCCTTTGTTCATCGTCGCGGATGGCGTCCAATAGTTATTAACCACTACTGCCACTGGGGCAGAGGGGAGGGGGGCAGCATTTATATAGACAGCCGTATAACCCCGAACGAGTTTCGGTGAAAATATGAATTTTCGCGTAAGACAATCACACAGTAATTCCATCTAATTGGCTTTCAATTCTCGGCCGAAATTTGGCACGCAGAAGGGATCGGTTAAGAAAAACTTTTGTTATTCGTCGCGCACGTCGTCAAATAGTTATTGACTCCTATTATGTATTGGTATAGTCAATGATGGAAATATAAAATAATTTTTTAATTTTCCTTCAATTTTTCATATTCGTTATTCATTTACCTTTTTACGAAAAAAAAAATCAACTCAAGGTTCTTTTGGAGGTTATGCCGAGACTTTGGCGGTAGTAGTTTGAATATCATAGCTGTTTACAGTGTTGCCGCGGTGGGGGGCTAAAGACTGTCAAATCTACGACAAAGGCACAGTTCATCAGCTTTTTTGCATAAACTTTTTAGTCGATCATTAATATTAAGCTCAAAAAATAAACTAGGATAGTTACTTTGATAGGTCTCGAATTTTTAGATTTTTTGTATATCTAGAAGATGGTTTTTTTCCAGTCGAAAGGCCTTAAATTCCGCAATTCTCATGAGACTGTGTGTTATTTTGTTGCAAATTTTTGAGCTCAATAACTCGAAAACCGTTTAGTGAAACGACTTGATTTTTTTTGATGCATTAGAACATCATAATTCACATTCCATTAAATTTTCACGACTATTGTATATATTCTTATATACCTCCCATACATCCTTAATCGGAATTCGACCGAACCAGGATGAGTATTAGAACTCATGGGTACTACTATTAGATCAATTATACGATTGCTACAACAATATCAACAAAATATCAAAAAAAAACCGTCGATAAAGTGCACGACACGTCGATACTAGGTGTGGAGAGGAAAGAACTGAGCATAAACTATACTACATGCATAAATATAGATACATATAATTATATCCTGTGACGCGGCAAGTCGATATTGCTTGGTCGCGCACAAAAGTATGTTATGGTCTATCTAGGTTGTAATTATTATGTGATAATTACCTTGAGTTTCTAAAAAGACTATAGTCGGGAGATGGTAAGAGACAGTGAATATTCGGCAATTTAGTTCAACAAGATAATAAACTGTATTCCGATAGCGTTAGTAATTAGATACACGGCTGAGTTTTCATCTTAACAGACTCGATGCAGAGCAAATATATCGGAACAAAAGTGTGAAGTTGAAAGTAGTGTTCTCTCTCTCTCTCTCTTTCTCTGTAGTTGTATAGGGTGTTTGGCTTTTAGTTGGCTTGCCACGGAATAAACACGCGGTAAATCACCTGACCAGGTAGCTGAATGTATAATCAGGGGCTTGATGATTAGTTTAGGAGGAAATTCACTCTCCTAAACTGTCCTCAGGAAGAAGAGCTGTGACACAATACCTGGTGATGAGGTTATCTCGGTAAATCCACAGGTTTCTCCTCCGTCGGACGGGTGTACCAGGAATTGCAGGGCTATAGGCTCGTGGAATTATGCACTCAGAGATTCTATAGGCCACACAAGTAGATTAGGTGCCTTTTTATGCACAGTTCAGGCTAACTGGACTTAGCAAGAACTATACGCTAATTATAAGAGCAACCGGCTCGATCACATTTTGACACAAGAGTGCCGTGCGTTGCTGGTGGCTATAAGGGCCACGGTGTTTCGGCCATCGTCGAGTGGGGGGCAGCGTTTCGAGTCCTGGTGAGAGCTACGCGCGGGGAAGAATTGCGCTCCGCTTCACAATACAGTATAGTAACCCAAAGTATAGAGATCGTAGTAATCGTGTTGAGAGCACACGAGGTGGTTGCATCGTATCTACGGTAGCCGGCGGCAATTTATATGTTATAGTATGGATGAACAATTGCAAATTATCAAAATTGCACGATAGAGTGTAAATTGAACTGTATCAATATATGGTAGCCGGCGGCAATTTATATGTTATAGTATGGATGAACAATTGCAAATTATCAAAATTGCACGATAGAGTGTAAATTGAACTGTATCAATATACTTCCTATAACTGCATTAGTGGAATTGATCGCACAACAACTACGCAGTTCTACTTTTTTTCTACTCGCATTTGAGTCGTTGTCGAGTATGTTACTCCAACGACTATATGTTGCTCCATTAATGCAGTTCGCAACAATCCTTACCCACACCCCCTAGGATAAATATCTATATATTTTATAATAGAGACATCATCACTCTCAAGACAGAATAGAGACATCATCACTCTCAAGACAGAGAGAACGTTTAGCCAATTAATAGAGGTGAATTACTTAAAGTGACTCCTGAAGTGTGAATAGTGTAAGACGGATAAACATTTCCAATTCCTTACCCACACCCCCTAGGATAAATATCTATATATTTTATAATAGAGACATCATCACCCTCAAGACAGAGAGAACGTTTAGCCAATTAATAGAGGTGAATTACTTAAAGTGACTCCTGAAGTGTGAATAGTGTAAGACGGATAAACATTTCCAAATGAAAAGTGGCAAACCACCGTTTAGCCAATTAATAGAGGTGAATTACTTAAAGTGACTCCTGAAGTGTGAATAGTGTAAGACGGATAAACATTTCCAAATGAAAAGTGGCAAACCACCGTTTTATATTGCAGCATATGAGAAATCAGCGCCACAATACGCCCGACTGGTTAATATGATTCGGGTAAGAGAGAAGGTAACCTCATCAATTCGAACACAAATAAAACGTGTAGCAAAAATTTATCTAACGAAAAAAATTATCTTTACATAATATGTTTTTGTCTACAGGGAATGGGAGAAACAATTGTAGAAAACCCGCACGAAACCTCTATGGTAATTGAACAATACAACAATTTAGTTGGGCCGCCTTATCCATCCGGGACTGTGAACTGTGACAGAGGACTATATCTATGGCAATCACTTGTCTTGAAGTTTTTTCCATCATCGTCACCATGTTGAGAAAGTAGAAAATACACAAATACTGCCTCAAGGTGCTTCGTATTAAAAAAAAGATATCCAACTAATTAAAAAAAAAATGTTTCATACAGAAAATGGGCAAATTTGGGAGCTAGATGGCAAAACAACCACCCTAATTTTCGACAACCAACTCTAGTGAATACTACTCGACCTGGAGAGGACATTATCATCCAGGAGAGGCAAATTGCTGAAAACGAAGACGAAGGAACACCGGCATTGCCAGAATCGCCATTAATGTCAGCTCTACCGGGAACGTCTGGAGTAAAACCTCCACTACCTAACAAAAAAAGCGACAACCGGATAACCAACTTTTCTGACAATGATTCCGATGATGATTCATCAGGTTATGATCTTATGGGATTGTGCAACGGAGCAAAACATGAACGAACGAAAAAAGTGATTTACTCGTCAGATACCGACAGCACGATTAACAATGGAATCAACAAAACAGATACGACGATAATTCCACCGCAAGATTTCAGTCAACGCTTTTCAGAAGAAAATTATAATAGAATTGATCTCTTAATTGACGATGAACAAAACCACAATTATCGGAAGAGCAGCAGGTGAACATCATAAACTTTGCTGGGCCAATTCGCCTGCCTGAAAAGCGGACAAAATGTTCCACGAGCGATAATTCGAATCTTCCAAAGACAAAGCACAATGAACGCATAGTCAAAATAAAAGTCGCTGACAAGATAAAACACTTTACGTCTAGGGCTTCGCACTCTGAAACCGGATGAAATTAAAAAAATTATCGAGTGGATGATAGACAGTGATAACATCGAAGAGAATTGGAGAGCGTGCCATTATATTACCGCCAAAAAACAATTGAAAAAACAAAGAGCTTGCTTTAACACAGCTTCCTGCCACACTCACCCGACGAATAAAAGAGACAATAGAAACGTGTCTTGAGTCGTGAGTTAATGATTACAATATTCCTAAAATTAATTTTTTAATTTTCTTCTGAAAAGCGTTGACTGAAATCTTGCGTACAATAGAAACGTGTCTTGAGTCGTGAGTTAATGATTACAATATTCCTAAAATTAATTTTTTAATTTTCTTCTGAAAAGCGTTGACTGAAATCTTGCGGTGGAATTATCGTCGTATCTGTTTTGTTGATTCCATTGTTAATCGTGCTGTCGCTATCTGACGAGTAAATAACTTTTTTCGTTCGTTTATGTTTTGCTCCGTTGAAGAAATGGAAGGCTGTGAAAAATAATTACGATAATCTTTTGCTGTCGCTATCTGACGAGTAAATAACTTTTTTCGTTCGTTTATGTTTTGCTCCGTTGAAGAAATGGAAGGCTGTGAAAAATAATTACGATAATCTTTAATGTAAAAAGCTTCCGGCAAACCAATAATTCTCATGATAGTGATGTAAAGAAGTAAATTATAAGATATGCTATATACATATTATAAAACTGTAGTTTCATATAAGATAAGACTGAATGTTATTATGCTTAAGAAAAAAATTTAGACTAATGAACAACTACAGTTGTTTATTCATTCATTCATTAGAATTCATACTACATACCGCAAGTATAGAAACATATACGTGTATACAAATAAAATTATCATTTCAATACAATAATAATATTCATGGTAAATCAAGTTTAGACACACGTTTAAATAACAATACCAAAACGAAAGCATAAAAACGACGATACAATTTAAAAATGAATTTTGATTAGAAAGATATTTCAAGCTATGGGCATCAATGCCAAATGCTCGATCCTTACCAAAACGAAAGCATAAAAACGACGATACAATTTAAAAATGAATTTTGATTAGAAAGATATTTCAAGCTATGGGCATCAATGCCAAATGCTCGATCCTCCCGAGCAGCAATCAGATCCGGTGTCATTTTATCGTTCGCTGTATCGAAGATCGAATCAGCTATTACCGAGTTATAACTCTTTCCCAGAGCACGCTGGACATAGGCCGCCAAAGCATTATGCCGCTCGATCCTTTTCGCTGTATCGAAGATCGAATCAGCTATTACCGAGTTATAACTCTTTCCCAGAGCACGCTGGACATAGGCCGCCAAAGCATTATGCCGCTCGATCCTTGCCCCATGCGTGTGATGACACTGTTGCGAGATGTGGTTGAGTGTTTCGATCGCAAAACACCCAGCGCAACAGTGCCGATCCACACGGTTTCCTCGAGCTCTGCGGGACCTCGTAGGCATCGCATTTATTCGCCATTTCACGCTCTTGACAAAGTTCCGTCCTGAAATAAACTTTGTCCCACCACACAGCCACTCATGCTGTTGTGGCACATCAGCAGAATTTTAAAGAGCTGAACCATCTACCGACTCGTGAAGAAGCTTCGCCGTTCTTTTATTCAGGCTATTATTGTCCTGAATCCCCAGAGGGCCGTATGTCAGCCGACGCTGCATCTTTTGAATTTCGCCACCCAAATACGGGTCTAGTTGCTCTTCCCGTTGAGTGAATTTCTTGAGTCTTTCCAACTGTTTTAGGGGCATTAACCACCTAGCGGACGGAATGCCCAAGCCTCCATCTTTAATGCCAGCGTGGATATAGGCATTGGGGATCGTATGCGGTAAGTGTAACCACTGACGCACAGCGTTGCGGACGATAGCATCAACCATTTTCAGGCGACCCAGCGTAATATTTTCGAGGACTAAAAGATGATTAAGGCCCGGAATAACGGTTATCTTCAAGCCAAACAATCTCTGTTGCGGTTTAAGCGGCGTCTTAGTCAGCCTGTCAAGTGTATTTCGCAGCTCTGCTCGTACTATTACACTGAGGCGTCCTTCTGGAGAGTAAGGAACACCGAAGTATTTCCAGTCTTCATCCCTACTGAGGGCTAGCATGTTACGTCCACCACACGAGAACCCGGCATGACGGTCGACTGCAGTTCTTCCCACTTTAGGGATTCCTTTTATGGCCACAGTAAATGACTTGCAGGCATTGATGGTCAAGCCGCACTGTGCCAAGTAGTCGTGTGCACAGTTTATTGCTGTCTGCAAACCGGGTGCGGAAGCTGCTACGAACACCAGATCATCAGCAAAGGCAAACGCAATGAATTGCATAGTACCTACTTTCACCCCAATATCACGCGAAAGTCGCGTTAGTAGTGTGTAGGCCACTTTGGCGCCCCCCACTCCTATCCCCACTCCTACCCCCACTACGACGACTGCCGCTGCGAGTCTTGGCCGCGGGTCT
Organism: Macrocentrus cingulum; assembly: GCA_002156465.1. Lineage (NCBI taxonomy): Eukaryota > Metazoa > Arthropoda > Insecta > Hymenoptera > Braconidae > Macrocentrus > Macrocentrus cingulum. The sequence continues at coordinate 446 of MVJL01011974.1, read as the reverse complement.
GGTGGGGCAGCCAGCTGTGACCTCTGTGTGTGTGTGTGTGTGTGTGTGTGTGTGTGTGTGTGGTGGGGCAGCCAGCTGTGACCTCTGTGTGTGTGTGTGTGTGTGTGTGTGTGTGTGTGTGTGTTGTAGGCCACTTTGGCGCCCCCCACTCCCATCCCCACTCCAATCCCCTCCACGGCGGCCGCCGAGCCGTGCGAGAGGTGTGGAGCAGGTGGGTGTGGGGGGGGAGGGCCAAAGTGACCAGCTGATGCTTTGATTATAGGTGAAGGGACAGGGGGGATGGGTGTACGCGCCGGGCTGTGGTCCGGCTGCTGTGAGGGAATGGGAGGGGTAGGAGGGTATTGTCCTTCAACGCGAGCGTTGACGGACGATGTAAGGAATTTGCGATAAGAGTATCGCAAGTATATACTTACCTCTGGAGTGATGCTGCTGAAATATATATATAT
>MVJL01011968.1:0-80751 GCA_002156465.1 Macrocentrus cingulum | reverse complement strand
TTTTTTTTTTTTTCTATAAGTCCTAGTGAAAATGGCTGAAATTACGTCATTTTCGCACTTTTAGTGACCCGAAATGAGAAGAGAATAATAGTATTATACCTATATTTAACTGATTACACATTATTGCAATCGTTACAGTATTAGGACACGTATGAATACAAAAAAAATTCATTGCAAGAAATTTTTGTGATGATGATTTCAAAGGATTTTTTTTGTTATTTCAGTTTTTTTCGTCTATCGATGATCTTCCCTTGAAAATGAAAATTTTTTAAACATCACAATTATGATATTATATAAATTTGTGTGTATGTTGTACATTGCTCAGCCAAGATTTTTTAGTATTATCCATACGATGGTTTTAATTGTATTATATATAAATCAAGACTTTATTTCTTGTTGCGACTATTTAGTTTATAAGGCTTGTTGTACATATATTATTATTATTATTATTATTATTATTATTATCATTGAAAGTAACGAAAGATTTCGAGAAAAATCATGTTGCCTTATATTATGAGTGGCTTAACTATTTAAATAACAGTTTGAAGCATTTGCTAATGTATGTGAATATTATTATTGTGACAAATATAAGCTACTTTGTATATATATACATTTACCAGTGTTATATACCTTGAATTAAATATAATACATTAATAATTACTTGAAATACCATAATGAGTATTTTTTTTTTTTAATTTTACTTATGTGTGCGATATGTGCGCACATTTTGTCTAAACAAAGTATCACAAATATTTTTTTTTCTGTACATAAATTATTAAAATTTATCTAGAGTCATTTATCCTGCCTTTTTGTGACAAATGCAGTCAACACTGCCAGTCATGGCAATGATTCGTGTGTATGAGAAAGAGAGCGTTATACTATACAGTTTTTATGTATAAATGTTAAACGCCTGTCAATCCTCATTGCTCATGTCTCTGAGCTCGGTGTAGGCGATGTGTTTTCGCTGCAGATCTGCCGTTGCCCTGGGGTTGAATATCCCCGTGGAACTCGGAGTGGAATAGTGACGCCTCTTGTACACCACGGTCCTGCAACGGAAAAATGCTCAAATTGGCGTTTAATTAAAGGATTCCTGCCTGCACTAGCCCAGTGGATAGGTCGCAGTACCACGAAAAAAAATGTAGAGCATTTAAACAACTCGAATGTGCTCAGAAAAATACATTTCTCTTAAAAAATGTATTTAACAAGCGTGTATCTCATTAACGGTTGACTTGAGGTAAAATTATCTAGAGATCTTTTTTCTTCTATATTTAATTACCTAACTTTTTTAATAAAAACTTTTTCCACTCAGATTAATATTTCTCAGAGATATAGAGTCTAATAGTTTCGTGGAAAATGATACCTACATTTAAAATGACTTTATAACTCGATAAATATTAATTTTAGAAAAAAAAGTTTTAGATAAAAAAGTTAGATAATTTAATGGCGGAGAAAAAGTGTCTCTTGAATTTTTCGTCTAAAGTTAACGGTTAAAAAGATATAGGATTAATTGTTGTTTTTTTAACAGTAGACACTCTTCTTGATTGGCGTTTTTCAGCTACAAATGCACACCTCTACCATTTTAATCAAGCATATAATAATTAGCACAGCATTGTAATACCTATCCGCTCGGCATAACAGTAATGTGGCCACTAAAGAACAAAAAAATGGAGGAAAAAAAATAATAATAATGACGGATCTCTTGAAGCGTAGAGGCGTCTCGGGTAATTGAGTCCTTGAAATTAACACGACACAGTGACTAGATTTTAACAAGGTCTTTTGATACATTACGACAGTCATGACAGCGTTGCTCAAAGTTGATCAGAATAAATTCACATATAGCTATGCACACACACGCGCGCGCGTACTGCAGGTTATCAGGAAGGTAAGACAGTCTTTATTGAAAGCAATTGTCAGGCAACGAGGAGAGTGGGGAAATAAAGGATATAGGTGTGAATAATATCATGCCATAATGTATTTAAATAAATTAATATAATAAATACGTTTTTCAAACGCAAATCCAAAAAACTTATAATAATTGTTAGAAGTTAAATTAAATCAGGAATAAAAACGAGGAAACTTGCAACAACAACAAAAAATGTGTTAATGAAATTTCAATTTTAATTATCACACACAGATTCACACACGCAAAAAAGCACCTCATTTAACGCAAATATATATATAACTATCTACGTATAATGGGACATATAGAGTACAAGGGCCTAAAAAAAAAATCACTGTATACTGCAACGACTAGATAAACAACAACAACAACAAAAACCTACTGCACTGGCCATGTTTGATAAATAGGATGTCTTCGGATTTTTTTTTTTCGTTTTTTTTTTTTGTAGTATATACATTGGAGGGGGGGAATTGTTAAAAGCTAGGGATAAAAGGCACTAGTTGTGAAATTTTATACAGAAAACTGAAAAAAAAAAAAAAAAAATTTGCTTCTAAACGTTGATTGGCCAGGAAAATATCTGTAACAAAAATTTGATGTTTTTTTGTAAGTAGTAGATTTACAGAGGTTTGTTGATTTGTTTTTTTTTGTACTTACCTCACCCAATGTATCCAATGGCAATGGATATAATGAGAGCGAGAATAGCACTGGTCATCTGGCCAGCAACGGAAATTCCAGTTGCCGTCGAACTCGGTGATTGATCGGCCATCATTCGATCATCAAAATGATCGTATGCCGCAAGAGTATCTGGATACTTATTAATCAAGTCCATTACGAGGCCATTGGACCAACCAAAGCCCAGTTGAACGTCGTACTCTCCTCCGCCACCGCCGCCACCCGACAGCGTCGCGTCATACTAAAATAACAGCAGTGCATTAGCTAATTGGGTCTTTGTCGATTGATGATGAATGGCTCACCTTCTCGTACATACTGTGGCTAGTATTAAAAGCCTTATAATTACTCCGCACCCATCTCTCACTCAATTCATATGCCAATCTTTGGGCCCATTGATCACCAGTGTTGTCTAAGGCCATGATGACGAAATACTGCAATGGCGGCCAGGCATTCGGATAGTCCCACTGTTCTCCTGATGGCTCGAATGACGTAGGAATTCCACCCTGGTATAGAATAAATTGTGTCTTCTCGAGATACTTCATTACTCGAGATATGTAATATTCGCGTTTTGACAAATCGTAGCAGTTTGTCCAAAGGGGTAAAACATTTGTTGGATAAAAGTAGTCACGTTTCACGTGATTCGATAGATCGTAGTCTAGCCAAGCTCCTACTTCTTCGTGCCAAAGTATTGCGTCCACTGCTAGTCTCCATTTGTCAGAAATTCGCCGGTAATCCGCTGCCATACTTGAGTTACCAAGTTTTTCATGAAATTCCGCCAAAAGTATGGCATTACGGTAGATTATGGCGTTTAAATCAACTGGTATTATATACCGAGTTTTTAGATGAGTCAAATTACCTGTTGAAAATATAGAAATTATATTTTTTTTTTATCTTCTAAAAATTTTTTATCGTGTTCCTACATGAAAATTTATTATGATTGTGATATTTTCTTAAAAATTTAAGAAAAAAAAAATGATGATATTTTTTTTTTTTTACCTCTTTTGTGATTGTTAGTTATATTTGTGAGAGGGGGAACAGCCATTTTTCCTTCGAAAAAAAAATAATTTTTTAAAAATTTATTTTCAAATTAAATTTAATCTTATGGAAAAATTGAGCAATTTTGTGTTTTTTTTTTACAGAAAAAAAAAACTGTTTGAGTGAAAAATAAACAAAAATTTGTTTTTTTTTTTTTTTTTTTTAATCGACCCTAAAAAATCGAGTTTCAAGAACGTACGTTTTGAAGTACCTCTTTATTAAAAAAAAAAAAAATTTTTTATCATGCTTTTATGTAAAAATTTTATTTCTCAAATTTTTTTTAAATTTTAAACAAAAAAATTTCGAATATTTTTTTACCTTTTTTTCGACTGTTAGTAATATTTTTCTCGGCTATTTCTCCTTAAAAAAAAAAACACAGGTAATAAACAAAAAATTTTGTTAAAAATCGAAAAAAAAAAATTTTTAGAGATGATTCTAAGTCGTGCGAGTGATAAAAAAAAAAAGTTGCGCATAGCAAGAAAAATTCAATTTTCCTGGCTAAATACGCAATAAATAATTTTTTTTTATTACCTTTATTTGTACCCTCGTTAATGAACCAACGACTAGAAAAATCCCAGCCAGATTCCGCTGCTGTTTTCAACTCCTGATAGTAATTGTCCTTTTCCTCATCGCTACGGAAGCCCAGACTAGTTTTATAGTCTTCCGAGTAAGATTCAGGCCTGGGTCCATTTGAAGTCTCATAATACCTTGCCAATGTGTAAGTTTGTCCGTCTTTTTTCACCTCAACCGTTCGATTGGTCATCCAAAAAGCAAACTCTTTGTCAAGCAGCCAAAGATTTTCATCGACCCACTGCCAATCGTCCGTAGCATCAACGTATATCTTTACCATTGGCATTAACATTGGTGGTTGTGATCGCATGGAGTAATAAATCCTCCCGCCATTTGGGATAAATCCAATTTTGTCAACTATCGAGACAAAATTCGAGAGCATTCCACGAACAGTCGAGTACATTTCTGACAGCAGTAAACCCTTAAGAATCCAATACGAATCCCAATAATAAAATTCTCTAAATCGTCCACCAGGAACTATCACTGGATTAGGAACATAAATAATTGAATATTGTTCTTCATTAATTCTAACATCATCTTTCATTTTTCGTCCAAGTAATTTCCATATTTCATTTAAATCTGATGCAAATTTTTTTAAATCATTATCACGAATTTTATTAAGAAATTTCGGTTCTTTTTTCCAATCCATTGGCACCCAATCCTCAAATTCCGAACCAGCAGGATCAAATGTTTCATTTACAAAACGTGCTATTTCATCTTTACTTGGTGAATTGTCAGTTCGATTCATAAATTTACGAAATAGAGCTAGAGTCTCACTTGGCGACTGTTTCATCTTCATATCAACAAACGTCTTGGAGTCTTTGTATGGTGAAGACATCTGTATCGTGTGCAGAAGCTCTCCATGACAATAGATTTCACTGTAAACGACGGCAATTAATTTTTATCTTACTCTACAATTTCATCTAATTACCATCTCTCTCTCTCTATTTCTATCTCTCTCGCCCCCTCATAAACCAGAATAATGTAGATATAGGTTTGAAAAACTCTTAAAACTAATGACTATTGAATATTATTAATTTTTAATTCATACTAATATATTTAAAATGAATTTTTCAAGGATTAAAAATCAAAAATTTAACAATTTTCATGTTTTATCCAATGTTTTTTAGCGATAACTCGTTAAATAAATGAAATAACAAAAAAAATATCATAAAACTTAAATAATTAATAATTAAATTTCCTACAAAAAAGTTCAAATAAAATTTTTTATATTATCCTCAAAATTTATGAAATATTTTATATTTTTTTTTTAAATATCACAAAAATAATGTAAAATAACAACAACAAAAAAAAAAAAAACAAATTTTATTCTGCATTTTTTTTTATAGATAATTAAATTTTTAATTATTTTATACTTGAATAAAATCAATTTTACTGTTTTTGTTTGTGATGGAAAATCTCAGTTCAACGGAAGCTCCATCATATACAGCCTTGAAATCATAACGGCCATAAAAAATAAAGAAAAAAAAGTAAAAATGATTTCACGCCGGCGCGCAAAGACAGTGCGAGCACGCATACAATATATACGATCATTTGGCACATTACCCTTGAACGTTGCGCGTTTTAAAAATATAAACCATTGAGCAACTCGAGAGTTATTTGTCGCTGATGAACGATTTGGCCAAAGATTTCCTCGTGCATCTATATACTCGCCCTTGGTCCGATTCCCATGACACACCCACAGATTATTCACTTTTATCCTCCGCGACACACGGGAGATGCACGTGAGTCGCGGCGACAGAGAGAGCGAGATTATAAGAGAGAGAGAGAGAGAGAGAGACAGGAATTATCTATATAAATCACTTGTATCTACTTACCTCGAGCACGGTGGTGTCCATCCGGATGGTTTGTAGATTGTGAATGAATCGTCACTGGAAACTCCAACTGCCATCATGCTCCACATTGCCCATAGAAATTTCACAATGCCCAATTTTTTCTCATGCATTTTTCTTTCTCCCAGATTATTCTCTTATACTAATACAATGAAATATTTCTTTTTTCGTTTCTTCTGTATATTAATCTTGCACGCGTATTGTAGACAGTTTGAGAGAGAGAGAGATAGAAAATGAGAGTGAACAGTTGAGGTATATATAATTTTTACAAATAGAAAAACAAGTTATGTATTGTCGATGTTATTACACACATAGACACACACACACGTATCTTACTTTCTCGTGACTGAATAAATTTTAGGCCCGGATGAGGATTTCCGTAATTTTCTTAGAGGCCTCAGCTCCAGCAATGCCGCATGTTTTCTGAAAAAATATTCTTTTATTTTTCTTTAAAAAAAAAAAAAAAATGAACTAATATTTTATATTTTTATCTTCTATATTGATGATGGAATTAATTATTTCTTAAGTGTCTCTTCCTGTTTTTTTTACTACTTGAGATTTAATTAGTTTTTCTAGTCACGTGTGTGCACGACGCTGCTGCACTTTTTTTTTTTTTCTTTGATCTAATAAATCGTAGACACAATCGTGAATAATGTCTAATAATGTTGTATATATATATATATATATATATGTGTTCTATTCACGGCATTCAATGAGACCTGCTCCTGACGCAACATTTGCTTCGAAATAGCAGCAGCAGATCACACTCGTGCACGTAAGAGACACATAGTAATTTAAAAAAAAAAAAAAACGAACATATTGGCGAGAAAAAAAAAAAGTTTCACTTGAAAAAAAAAGTCATACCTATGCCGGCAAGCTGAGGGGAAAATTGTGCGTTAGAGATGTGTGTGCGCGTGGTAGAAAAAGATGCTTAGCGCACTTGTTCTCGTGGTTAATGCTGACTCGCAACTGACACGAAGAGATCGCAACTTTTATTTGCGACAAGTGAGATGGAATCACCATCGTCGTGGCCGTCGTCGGCGTCGTGATCGTCACCGTCGCGGCCACCGCCACCACCGCCGCAGATTCATTGGAAAAAGGCGTTTCAAACGCGAGCAAGAGGTGGATATGCCTCTAGTGGGGGACACAGTCAAAGTTTGGCTTGCCACAGCACACACAAAAGTGTTACACATTCCTATGCATGATTAAGTGGCGCGCAGATGGCGCTGCACAATTGCAACGACATAAACAATGCACGCGATCGGCGTGTTGGCCGCGGATCTGCACGTGGTGACCTCGCTGGTGTCGGTGTGACGTCACTAGTGGATTACGTGGGATACAGATCGCGACACAGAAGATTTGAATAATCGATCGGGCGCGAGAGAGACGCGGAAAACGAGCGGGATCGAGCCCCCAAGCTCTGGCGTCGCTGATTGGTCGACGTGTGTTGCCACCTTAACCTCTCCCCTCGCATCGTTTGCTGCTGCCTAATTGCTTGAACAAACCGGTTTTTCAGGTGGGTGTATTAGCTCGTTATTTGCTTGTGTGCATGATAAACTGCCTTGTACCTGTGTATTTGATGCTTTTGACTTGACGCGCGAGCTGATGCAGTATAACAGGAATTGCCTCGAACAACGTGACTGCGAACACGAACGCACAGGCGCGCGCCATTTGTCTCTATGCTATTTTGTGTATAGATACATACATATATAGCTAGACACGGCGCGACGTGACGGGAATGACCTTCCTCTCGACGAGTTTTGACCGTTAAATGTGCACGTATACCCCCCTCGCATACTCTCTATGTATAAAAAGATATTGCGGCTATTGAACCATTTCCCCAAAGATGCTTCACTTATTGTCGTCGGCGCAATCATTCCATTTGACTAGGTTATTTTTAGCCGGAAATAGGCCGCAATTAGGGTGTCTTGTACTGCGACAATGCGTCCCCTAACACACACTAGATCGTAATACAGATTAATAGGGATTAAATTTTATTCAGCTTGATTACACGTGACAACACGGATGCGATCGATTATTTGGCTTAATATTAGCATAATAATGTGTAAACGCATATATACGTTTTTGTGTGCGTGTGGCTGTCGCGCAATGAATAGTTAAACAGTCTGCGTTTGCACTCTGCACCAACTGTTAATACATAATTATGAGCAAGTATTGCTCTAGATATAATAATATCTAATATATGTAGAGTCGAGTATATAATGTAAGTATTGCATGTATTAAAATTGCTTCTGGTGCAAGCGCTGCTCGTGATTTCATCACGTGTTTTTTCGGCCACATGCATGCGGCCGTCGTCGTCGTGGCGCTGCATGACCGACTGTTGATTTAAAAATATATATATTACGATAAATTGTAATGAAGCAAGTCAATAAATTATATATTACTGTGAGATATCTGTTAATATGCATCAGGGTGGTATTCATGTGATGAATATATTTCAAGTACCTCGAATAATTGTAGATGGTGTGTCTGGTCTGGGTGATGTAGTGTAAAAACACGTGGTAAGCTTCCGGCATTTGCAACACACTATTCAATAGTAAAATGTCATATATCCTGCACAACACCTTTTCATATATATTACTTATTATCACTTGTATCTAATTGCAGGAATTATCATGCAAATTGACGAGCAACTGCCTAATGACAGTGCGACCACGACGGCGATAAATCGACTGACCAGATCGCAACACGATAACGGGTGAGTTGAGCTTGGATCACCGGTAATTAAATCATAAACTGACCCCTCAGTTGGTCAATTTCCGAATATCAAGGTGACGTCAACACGGTCTATTGTCGGCCGCTGTACCTACGTGGTCGCTGTCATGTGTTTCAGCACCACACGTTTGCTCTCTCTCTCGCTCGGCTTCTCAACTTACCGCTTATCAGTGAGTCGATATCGTCGAATTTTTTCACGATGATGGCTGCAGTCGTGATGAAGACAGTCATTGTGTAAGTAGCGAAACTTGACTTGTCGACAATAATTATTTATAACCGCACCCGGAGCGATTTTTGCTGCTACAAACATGGCTGCTGTATTATATTGCAGGAATTTCGGCTCTAAATAGCCATAACGACCTGTTTTACACACTTGTTTTTTTCCGCTGATTAATATTTTAATTACAGATAGACTTGCTCAATAGAGATTATTCAACACAATCTCTGACGCGTCGTCGTCGTCGTCGTCGTCGTCGTTGTCGTCACTTTGTCGTTGAGGATTAGTTTAAACACATATATGATGATTTCGTCAATCCGACACACCCACAAAAGAGATAAACGATAATCACTGACAAGCTAAAAATATGATAACGCAAATTCGGAGATAAACTGTGCTCTAATAAGCATTATTTGTGCGACAATACCCTGGGGGGGACTTGATATAAGATAATTAACATGTTAGATGCCTGTGTCAACGAGCAATTTCATTGGATGTGTGATTTGTGGCGCGCGTCATGCGCGTATCATTGCGTATTTAAAATATAGATAAACTTGAGGAAAAAGAGGAAAAAAAATAATTAATTTATATATATACACATTTTCATACGAATAGTAGCGGATTTATGGAAAAAATTTACAATTTAAAACAATGCTAATTAATACTGAAACATCAGTAGACAGTAACAGCAGTAGCGTAATGTGGTATAGGTTATGACATAATGGACGAATCGTAAATATTTACAAATATTAATTTAATGCATCATTCGATGAAGTTTCAAAATTTTTCCTAAGCGTTGCTTGGCAGTTTTCATGCCTTTTCGCGGCTTGCGTTCTGAAATAGTACCATACCGTTTATATTAGATAAGAAAAATCTAATCAGTAGAGAAAAAACTAATCCAAGAGGAATATAGACTCACCAACTGGAACTGGCGCCGCTAGCTTAGCTTTGACATCCTTGAGTCGATTGGGACTGCTTAAAATTGATGTAAAAGGAGTGATTTTAGCTGCAGCAGTTGTTTCACCATGTTTATCCGAGCTCGAAGGTTTTACACCAGGATTGACTTTTTTTTTTTGCTTGTTGTAGACACGCTTGGTATTGGGCTGTTAATTAGGTTTAAAATTGTAATCAATTAACCTCATTTAACCCCTGGATATATACAATAAATGGATGTCTTACTGGATGTTTTGCTCGTTTAGCGGCTGCTGCCTCCAGGCCTTTTTCCACTGCAGTTTTCTTCACGCCCTCGCGTGCCGGCCGATTTGTCTTTGGCAGCAGTGGGCCTACACGTGCCTTTGGATTCCACGCCTCATCCACGCGTCGCTTTCCCCGAGGCTTGAAAATGTACTCCTCGTCGTCGGATGCGTCGAGTGCCGGGTAAATAAAGTCCTCGTCCTGATGCACCTGATCGCTATTCTCCAGCAACTGACTGTCCTCGTCGTCGTCATGGCTGTAGTGGGTATCATCCGCACCCGCTTGAGATTTTGACTGACTTGAGTAACACTGCTCGCTTATTGACAGCATTCCGGCTATGGCTTCGCGCGTTGACGGCGACGGCGATGGCGATGCTATTTCACTCTTGACTGTCGACGCATAGGCCGAAGCTTTTAACAATTCTTCAATTCCATTTTTCGGCAATTCTGATTTTTTATTACCTCCTGTTTTCGATGATTTTTTACGCTTTGGCTGTGGCACCTCGTCGTCATTGCTGCCATCGTGAAAATCATAAATGGACGTTTGCTTCCTGGCAAATTCTTTTGGTGCCTCTTTTATTATTTCATTATCACCAAGTTTAAAACGAATAACCGGTAATTTTAATTTTATCGGTGATTTGAGCGATTCAGTTTTAATACGTGTTTCATAGTCAATAAAATCTTTGTTTATAGGTTTTTTTTTTTTACGTTTACTCTCACGCTCGGGCTTTGGTGGATTTAATGCCAATAAAAAACGCTCAGCATGACGAATTTCTTTACTAAAATCTTTCAATAATTTCTGGCTATTTATTGAATTTGGTATTTGTCCACGACTAATTGTATTGTAATCCTTGTCTGTGTTCCATTGTTTCAAGATACCATGAAGACATTTAACACCTTGGAGAAAATATGCTGGACATTTTTTTTCATCACTATTGAGATCTTTGAGTTCTTTTAATAGACGTTTTGCGGCAAACCAGTGAATTGTTTCAAATGATGGATATTGAAATTTTATAGGTGTCTTCATTTTACGTTCTAATTCGTATATTTGTATTTGCATAGGAATGTTTAAACTGTGGATAAAATTACCACCAAAAACAAGTGAATCAACGGGTGTCAATACTGCGTGTATCCATCCCGTAGGTATCATCATTGTTTGCCCTTGTTTTATAACACATTTATAACACGCATCAGCTTGATCTCCAAAGAATGTTTCACTCTGACTTGAGCTATTCATCCATTGGTGATACAGTTGAATATTTGCTGGTGTTGGTCTAATCAGATAAAACACTTTTTCCCCTCGTAGTACATGATACCACACTGAGGTACCACCAAAGTCAATATGAAAATCTGTAAAACTATTTTTTACACCCATTAAACAGTATTTTTGTATTTCCGGACGTTTTATTTCACTATTTTCAGTAATTTCACGTGGCCACATAGAATTTACCCAATCAAGTTTACGAGCAATGTAGGGAGCTTCAATTAATGGTGATAATCCAGTATCAGTAAATTCTAGACTTATTACATTAAAAACTCGTGTCTTATGTGGATCATTGTAGTACTCGACAAAATCACGTAATTTCATACGAATATTACTTTGTCTTGTTACATCAATAACATCAATTTCTCGATTACCACCAATGTAACTCTCTACATCGTAGACACTAAAGTTGGACGGTGGTATTGTCATATCTAGACCGTCTTTTCCATCAATAAGTATTGGTGTTTCAAAGCCATGAGTTTGCAAATATTGCAGTGTTAATTGTTGTCCCCTTAAATGTTTAATTATTTCATCGGCTTTTTGAAAATGACGTGATTTAAGTTCTTGAATAAATACTGGTGTTCCAGTTTGCACAGGTTTTAACTCAGCATTAATCTCAGTATACTCATGACGATGTAAATTCATGCGTACTTTTCCAATCGATGGCCCATGAATTGTTTCACACTGTAAACAATGATATTTATCCAAATCCATGGACATGTACTCTTTAATTCCAATGCATCTATTTGTAAAATATAAAAATTATTCATTATTTTACAGAGGTTATGTAGCGAGGCGTCGTTAGGAAAAACTTACTCTCCGTGATACCATTTTCTGCAAACATCACACTCTATCATAAATTGTTCTGGTTCATACACTTGTCCACACACACAGTATGTCATTATTATACTTTCCTCCGTCATGATATAAATAAAAATTTAACCTTTCGATGTAGGTTTTTGTCGTTATTCTGTGTTGTTCAGCAACAAACAGTCCGAAGGGGGATGTATGTACGCGGCACAAAAAAAAAATCGATACCTCGACAGATATCTACTTTACCGACTAAACTATCTCTGGCGCGCGCACATATCGTTTGAAAATTCAAACAGTTCGATAAGTCGATGATGTCTGTGTGGTGTGTTACGTGTATGTCAACAGCAGCATGAATGAGCATTATATAGTTTTAAAACTCTGTGTGAAGCATGAGATTTATCTAATCAAGAGCCTGATGACCTCTCGGCCCCTTTGAACCGCGCGCACGGCCCTTGTTCAGTCAGATTGTGCCAAGCTACAGAGAGGAAGTACTTGTTTAACTATACTGATCGGTCTGTCACATCAGTTCTTTCCGATGCTGTGACATGATGATCATCCGAGTGATCAGCATGCGTTTGATTTTTCTTCTACTGGCAGTTTTTCTCATTGACGGAGGTTTTAAAATTTTTTCTTCATGTAATAATGTTGTTTTTTGCATTAAAAATTTCGTTTTTTATTTGTCGTAGATGCTGCCCGAGTTTGTGGACGTACCAAGTGCACTGATGGAGCTGGTGGTGGTGGTGGTGGTGCAGGCACAGGTAAATTCAAGTATGCAGTGGGCACGATTTATCGCTATAAACACGAAGTGGATGTAAATCTAAATTTGGGCAATGGAACGGGCAATGTGGATCTGCACATTGAGTCGCTGGCAACGATAAAATTTTCAACACCATGTGAAGCAGAATTACGCATCTCAAAAGCAAGTATTCGTCATGCCACACGTGGCAAATATGACGCAGAATTTCCCGATAGATCAGAGTCCGAGTTCAAGGAGCATCTTGAACGTTACAATCTGAGATTTACATTTGAGGATGGCCACGTGCACGAGCTCTGTCCCAATCCTGACGATGCTATCTGGGCGGTGAATATCAAGCGTGGAATACTGTCAATGTTACAAAATACAATGAAGAGATTTGACGTGGATCATCGTACGGCAGAAATGGATATTAATGGCATCTGTGATACACGATATCGATTGCATGAAGCCCGCAAGACCAGTCTTATTTTAACAAAAACAAAGGATCTCTACAGTTGCACAAATCGCGGTAAACAATTGTCTATAATTCAGTCAAACTCTTACAGCAGTCCTCCAACACATTCACAAACTGCGCTTCTCGACTCGGCCATCAATTGTGAAATTGTTATCGATCATAATATTTACGAGAGGATATCGTGCAATGAGACACATCGATTGCAGCCACTATCAAATGCCAGTGCATCAACAGTAACTTTTGCAAGTTTGGATTTGATTGAAGAAATTCCAATGGACACGGTGAGTGAAATCGATGAAAATGACGACGATGAAAACCTGAATGGCAGTGACGACGAAAACAGACAGAAAATTGATAATATTGTCCCAACAAATCTTTTGTATGATCATTCAGCAGCTGCATTTTCACGCAAGACAATTCACGGTGAATTGAGAACATCGCGCGATCTATTGAAGAACATGTGTATCCTGAGTTCGAGTGGAGGACAGTTGGAAAAAGCCTTCTCGGAGATTTTCAGTAAATTTATTTACTCTGCTCGTCAACTTGACTATCCATCGCTGTCACAATTGCTTGCCCGAGCCAACGGAATTTGCGGTGGCGGAGAAGCACACATTTTGGATGCTCTGCCGTTTATAGGCAGCAGTGCAGCGGTCAAAGTCATGCGCGACTCATTGCTCAAGAGTGAGCATCGAAATGAGAAACGAATCGAGTCGTGGATGACGTCGATTGCTCTGACTCCACGTCCAGATGTCTCGACGGTTGCTGCTCTGTTGCCACTGCTGGATCACGCTCCTGCTGGTCACCAATTGACTCTCGTCTACTCATCGGTGATTCGGGCATTTTGTCTGAACCACGCGGCAAATTCTGTGCACCGCCGACACGGCATCCTGCACGAGGAAAATTGTCTGGAGGTGAAGGGCACGGGAATCGAGAGATTTCTCGATCGTTTGGAGCTGACAATTGCGCGCGGTTGTGCGCCAAGATTCCACGAGCCCGAGGAAACTCTGCGCACACTGGAGGCACTCAAAGCCGTTGGTACTATGGGTCTCGAGCGCGATGGTCTCATTGATAAGCTTCATGTGTGCATAGATAATTCCGGGAGTTTTCTCTCCATGGAGACTAGAATAGCAGCGATAGACGCGCATCGTCGACTAATGTCATCCTGTCAAGACACTCGCGATCGTGTATTTCTACCGCGTTATCGCAATGTCACCCTTGAGCCCGAGATACGCATAGCCTCGTATCTCCAAGTTATGCGCTGTCCCGACTACAATGTCATCAAAACGATAAAGCGAGCCCTAAGAGAAGAGCCTATTAATCAAGTTGGTTCGTTTGTATGGAGTCACTTGAATAATTTACTCAAATCATCATCTCCTACACGAATTGAAGTACAAAGTTTGCTATCAGATCGCGGGATAAATGATAAATTTAACAGTGATATTCGAAAATACTCGAGAAATTATGAAAGTTCATTTTTCTCTGAAGAATACAATATTGGAGGAACATTGCAGACTAATGTTATATTTTCCTCGAAATCATATGTTCCGAGAATGCTTGTTTTCAATGTGACTGTTGACCTATTTGGCGAGTCGATAAATATTCTTGAAGTTGCTGTAAGACTTGAGGGAATGGAATTTTATGCAGAGAAATTTTTCGGACCCAATGGTCCACTGGCTAAAAGTGAAATTTCACGTCATGTTAATACATTTTTACGGAGTATTCGATCAACTGAAGGCAGTGGAGATACTTTGCCCAATGTTATTGACAATAATTTCGATGATCCTCGAGTTAGTCTGTCGTACAAAGTGTTTGGAAATGAGCTTGAGTTTGTGATGTTGCGCGGAGAGAATGAAATCGCACGAGCCCTGGCCACTTTGGACCCTTGGACGAAAATAAAGCAAATACTGTCAGGCCGAGAGATTCACTATGAGCACACTGGAATGCTATTGGATGCTAGCTACGTAGTGCCTAGCGCAATTGGTCTGCCAGTGCGATTGGATTTAACGGGCTCGGCAGCCTGTACATTCCGATTTTCCGGCCTGCTCAACAGCGATCGCTTGGTCAAGGACACGGAAATGCAGCTTGTCGGTAATATCGCACCAAGCGTAAGTATCGACGTCACTGGCAAAATGACTGTCGATGCTTTTTACAAGAGTATCGCAATTAAGCTGCGGAGCAACGTGTATTCGTCGAGTGCAGTGAAGCTACGCTTGGACATTGAGGGAATGAAGCTTGCCAGGCTTGTTTTGGCCCTGCCCAATCGGAAACTCGAGGTTTTCACAGTGCAAACGGATGTTTTCATGGTTGTGAGTGGCATCAACACGGGCGAGACTGAGCTGTCGCAGAAGCCGGCGAATTATCCGCCAAAATATCAAATCATTGCCGACACTGTGTGCAGTTGGCCGGTTATTGAGCGGCTTATCGGCTTAAAACTTTGCTTCGACTATCAATTTCCCAATGTGACAGATGCTTCGTACCTTGTTTTCACCAGTGGACCAACGCTTTTCCGCACTTCCGTGATAAAA
This sequence comes from Macrocentrus cingulum, assembly GCA_002156465.1. Taxonomy (NCBI): domain Eukaryota; kingdom Metazoa; phylum Arthropoda; class Insecta; order Hymenoptera; family Braconidae; genus Macrocentrus; species Macrocentrus cingulum. Next base: position 64,762 of record MVJL01011968.1, on the reverse strand, counting down.
GCCGATCCCAGCGCGGAGAGCTATTTATTCGAGTACTCGTGGAATGCTGCCGACAATCTCCACAGTATAATTCGCCTGGCCTTTGACACGCCGGGCTCGAAAATCAACCGGAAATCCAGCATCACAGTGGCATTTGATGCTCCAACCCGCAATGTCAGCGTTTTACTGCAATCCGCGGGCAACAGCTTGGTGGCCAAAGGCACGTACAAGCGCACAGACGATGAAGCCATGATCAACGTTGGTCTAGACATTAACGGGACCAAACACGTGGATGGTTACGTGGGCTACGTGAGGAAAAGAGGCAATTATGGCTACACTTTCACTCCTAAACTCGATCTCATGATTAATGACGAAAATGTCATGTGGCTGAATGGAACTGTGCGAATTGCTCACAAGAACAATGTCTCGCAGTGCGATGTAGACTTGAATTTCCAGACGAAAAAAATCAAGAGCCATGTACTCGGCAATATTATGCGACGACCGCTCAGCCAAACGGGAAATTTTAAAATTGATTATCAACTTCGAGACATGAAGAAACAAACGCTGCAAATTGAAGTGTCACTTGCGAACAAATCGTCGAAAATTTTGACCTACAAAGAGGCGAATTTCAAGCTTCAATCCAGCGCATATCCCCATCTCAATGCCATCATTACGACGTGGTATCAGCAGGCCCTGGGACACCTAGAATTACACGCGGAAATTAATACAAAGCCACACTTGCGTGATGAACGATATAAACTAACTGTGCAATTGGTATTGGCGTATTCTAAAGCATATTTCCAGAGTGACGAGGCCAAGATGAATGCATTTATTGCCATCAGTAAGCCAATTCAAAATTTAGATATTAAATTGGGTATGCAACGCTTCTCTACCGGGCCCTCGTCCAAGACATTTTTCCTCGTTAGGTATGCTCCGGGCAAGGAAATAACTCTAGCAGTAAATCTAGTGATTCCTCGAGGATCACTCATGGCAATTGAGGGCCACGCCAACATGACCATTCCCAATTTCGACTCGATGCTCATTGATGTCCGGGTAACCGAGAGATCCCGCGGAGAATATGATTTAGACCTGGCAGGAACGTGGTTCAGTGGGCACAATGCGACTATTCGAGGTACCTACGCCGATCGGTCGAGTATAGCCAATGCAGAGCAGCGCCAGGCTATGATCAGTCACACTTTAAAGTTGATTCTTCGTTCGCCAAGTCTCTCACACGATATTCTGCTCAATTGTAAATTTTATCAAGACTATACGGACACAAAGGTGGACATAAACGTGGAGTATTTCAATGCAGACAAGTATGCACTCAAGTTTCTCCACTCAAATCTCTACCCATCACTGGCAATGGCTAGATTTACGTCCTATGCCGAAGTTAGGTGCAAAAGCGCCGTTTATGCCGTAACTGCAAGCGTAGACATTGAGCGCGAGCTTCGACTCGAGCTGCACTTGGACGACTGGCGAGATGTGCACTTTATAGCGACGGGAATAAATGAAGAAATGACGAAGGAGTTTGGATTTGTGATTAAATGGGATGCTAATCGTGATCCGGCACTGAAATTATCCACGCAGTTTCAGTTTAATAAATATTACGAAGATACAACGCGAAATTACAGCGCTGTTGCCACTCTCGCGTATCCCGGACGACTTTTACAGGCTGCCTGTCTGTTTGGAGTGCTTCTGGACGGTCACAGGTACACTCTGGACTCGCGGCTCGAGTGGGATCCAACGAAAACTATCCGATTTACAATTGATGCTGATTATAATACGCTTTATTCGAAGAATTACTTGATTTTTGACAGCCAAATGTTGACGCCGTTTGATCAGTGGCGAAAAACACTGGTTAGTGCAAGATATCACTGGACGGAGCAGGAATTGTCGGTTGATTGTCACGCTCACTGGCAGGATAATCAAAAATTCCTCATTGTTTTCTCGGCTACTGTGCACGAACCCTCGATTCGCGATGGTGACGAGGTTATGATTGACTGGCAAGCCAACTGCGCACTTTCCAGCACTGTCCATGCAGTTGGCTGGCTGACTGCCAATTTTACCCATCAAGTCACTCGACATCTGTCCAACGTTACTGCAGACACGAAAATACTTGTTAAATACAGTCCGGATAGTGTGATTGATGTGAAAAGCCGTTGGCGTGTGTCGCCCGGTGAAAACACGACGTTGACAGGAAATTTACAATTTGTCTCGCCATATTTAAATTATAAAAATGGCGATATCAAGTGTCAGCTGAGGTTTGCTGCTTGGAATTTCGATGGTTTGTCAAATATTGAGATTGATAAAAGAAGATATACGGGAGTTTTGATTGGAGATTTGACGCGGATTAAGGAGTCGATGATTCAATTTAATGTTACCACGCCCATTGAGAAGTATGCATTTTTACGGGGCAGATTTGGATTGTCAGAGAGAAATAAACACGCAGTGGCAGAAATTGTTGTACCCTCGGGTCCAATTGGTGTTGAGGTTCTCTGTCAATTTTTTACTGGATCTACGTATGATTTTGATGTGATGCTTCATGTTGCTACGCCCATAGATCTTCTTCAGAAATTCTTGCTTGTTGCGAAATTGGCCGCGGCTGAAGCTGATTTTCGAATGGGATACAATAATATTACTACGGGATTTACGGCTATTTGGTATTATGAAAATATTACAGATTTTCATCACAGTTATGTGCTATATACTCCGATTCATGGATTGCATGAGAGTGGAGTGGTTGCTAAATTAATTGCCACGGATTTACATGGAACTATTGACACGGAATTTTCGATTAAACTTGTTGAGACTAAGCTTGGACTTGCTGCTAAAAGTGGGCCGAAATTTTCACCATTGAAAATGCTGGATGAGCAGACATATGTGCCGGAAAAGGACGATTTCAATTGGCGAGGAGATATTGAAGTGAGTAGATAAGTCTTTAGATTTTTTTAGTGAAACGTTTTTTTTCGTCCATCTATCGTGCTCCGCGGAAATTTCACAGCCATTTTATGCGGAATGCCCTTTTTTATTGATAGAAAAAATTTTAAAACAATCGGACTGGCTGTTTGTATTTAAAAAATTAAAAACATAAAAAAAAGGAAACTGTGCGACGGTTTTTCAATGACCCGCAATTTGTCAATAAAAATTTGATAAAGCTAAGAATAAGATTTTGTAGTGAATTAAATTCTCTACAAAAAAGTCGCGAGAGCACCTCACCTACCTTCAACAATTAACAAATTTGGAGCCGTTGAAAGTTTATCAACATTTTCGCGCGACCACGCTTGCCTTTCAATGAGAAGATATTGATGGATTTTGGTTTTTTACACGCCATTCGATGTCTTTTTACCTCCTCAATACGCTAGGCACATTCTTTCAATCAGGCGAGGTCATCCAGGGGAAGAAAACACGAAGAAATAGTCATTTTTGGTGAATTTTGACCTTCCAACGTGCCGAATGGCATTTTTTTCATTTCGGTCCTAATAGTTTAAAGCCTCGACAACCGATTAAGCAGGCCTAAAAACCAAGAATTTTAGTGTGATTTTAGTAAATACAAATAACAAGAAATTTACTTCCATTTCGGCTGCCGAATGGTATTTTTGAATATTTTGCCGTTTTTCAACATACTGTCGGTTTTCGACGATATATATACTAGTTTTTTGAAATTTCATATTTTTCAAATATCTCGAAAATAAAGTAAAATATTGAAAAAAAAAATTTATTTCACATCTTTAAAAAAAAAAAAATAATAAAATTTCTTAATCACTTAATTAGAATAATATTTTTCATTATCTCATTTAAAATTGCATTAAACTGAGATTTTTCAAAATTTGACGGAAAAAAAATTTTTAGTTTCTAAAATTCACTGTTGAAATATTTTTTTTTCATTTAAAATTAATTTTTTTAAATACTTATATATTCATTATATACATTGCAGATAAACGCAGCCATTATTGAACCGATTGTTGGAAGTTTGGACGTTGATAAATTCGGCCCACTGTACCAGATTATCGGGGCAGTAGAAATTCCACAGGGAAAAATAACCCTGGACGACAGATTTGTCCTGAACGACATGTTCGACATGAAAAATTCCCTGGAAATAAAGACCCCATTGTCCGGGGCCTCAGAGATAACTTCACTCTACGTATTCCACGTAGACATGGAGAATTCCGTGTACCTTCTGGACCTCGAGATGAAAATTTACGAGAAGAATATCTCGGCGAAAGGCGAAGCGTGGCTGACAACTGGCCTGCGAGGAAATTACACGTACGCCGAGGGTGTAGAAGACGATTCCAAGACTCACATGCTTCACTTAATCTTCAAGACACCGCAGGCATTCCTCGGTCACGTGGACATTGCCGGGACCCTGGACTTGGAGGAAAACATCTATCGAAGTAAAATTGCTTTGAGGACAAACGTGAGCTCAGCAGACGTGGCGGGAACTTTGGAACTCGACGGGGAATCGAATTTCTTCGATGGTTTACTCACATTCCAAATTGATGCACCGGTTCTCGTGATTCCCTCCACAAAATTGCACGTAAAAAAAGACTTTGAGCGTCACGAGAAGCAATTGGGCTTCCGTCTGGATGTTGTCGATGAGACACAAGTTGTGCTGCAAGCCGCCTGGCTAGCCGAGTCTGAAAACATGACGAAAATCACGATAAACATGATTCTAAAGGGCATAATTGACTTGGACATGTCGCACAATGAGAATGGAGTTGTAACGGCGAAAATGCGGGGAGAATCCGTGGACTATCGCTTCGATGGCATTCACAGTGAAGGGGAAAATAAAGTGACTGGTAAACTAGTCAATATGCAGAGTGATTCAATCTACAATATCGATATAATTTATAACATCTCGCGAGAGCATCCGGGAACTACGAAGATTCATGCTGTCACGATAATCGACGGCAATGAGGATGGAACTGCCCGTATAAATTACATAAATCTCTTGAATTGGAATGCCGATTTCCAGACTGATAAATACAATTTCCAAGCGCGCTCTCACGTTCAAACTAATGGATATACTCATGTCCGTCTATCGGCAGAAACGCCGCTCACTCAACTGACGAATTTTGTCGTCGATGGAAACTTTGCACTCGAACCCGACGCAGGCGGAAATTTCGAAGTGCGGGAGTATCGTCTAAACGACAATCACGGCCACCTAAATGTCAGCTGGAAGCTGAAATACATGGAGAACATGTTTCTAAAAGTGGACGGGCTATCGAAGAACGCATCGAGCGAGAAGAATGCCGATGTTATTTTTTACTTGATCAATCCTAAGCGTGCTTTTCGCACGGTAAACCTCGGATTTGACATTGACATCGATGAGGGCCAGTGGAGATGTGCTTCCAACACGACTGTAGGCCTGAGAGATCGTGAAAACATTGACGTTGTGATTATAGCCCACCTGCCACCGCCGAATAACGATAAGCACCAGGTTCTCGTGACTTGGCACGCGAATGGAGGCATTCAGAATACGAAATTTGCCGTTGGCTACTCGACAGCCCGAGGTTTGATCAACTACGCGGCCGATGGATCAATCGTAATGGCGGCAAAAAACTTGGACGCTCATCTGGGCCTGATTTGGGGCAAACGGCAGACTGTAATCAACCTTTTAAACATGACTTTCGAGGAGAAAAGCATTGGTCTGAAGTACTCACTGCGGACTCCGCTATTTATCGATGAAGAAACGGCCGTGCTGAGGTTTACCTACAATGGATTGGCCGTTGAGAGCTTGATCGACGCGGATTTGTACTATCCGGCGCACAGGCACGTGGGAACAACCCACATTTCATATCGCGACGTGTCAAACATCAACGGGACTGTCAATGTAACGACTCCGTCAATCCTGCGAGTGCCATACGCCGCCTGCAACTTTATTGTCCTGACAACTCTGAAAAACAACAAGCGATTTATCGAGGTTTTCTGGCCGAACAACAGCGCGCTATTTCATTCACAGTATTCTTACCACAGCGAGCGACTCGATTCCAACCTAGACGGACTGGTTCAAATAGAAATACCGTTGAATACTCGTCACGTTGCCGAGCTGAATTACGGATGCAAGAAGCGACCGCAGATAACCAACGGTCACGCTGACTTGATGTACAACAAGGACAAAATTCTCGTGGCTCGATACACCTCCAAGGGCGAATCCCGCGCCGGCTTTGACAAGGACAGTATTCAAATAACACTGGAAAATTCCTATCAACCCATTGGTATTACGTACATCAATCAGTTTGAGTACAGCGGTGGAAATGCCGGAACAAACTATCCAACAGTTGAGTGGAAGCGTCTGAATGTCTACCGACTTGACAACAGTTCGGTTTTCAATATGGCCGGTGAGTCGCGGGTTAGAACGTTCCACGAGGGTCAGGAAATCGAGTTGAAGGCCAAGCACTTTAATCGAACAGTCAGTTTGCGCACGGATTACCAAGTTTTGCCGGGTGAATTTGATCACAACACCTGGATCTCGCTGGCTGACGATGCATGGGCGTCCTACAACCTAAATATCATCAACAAGACGAGAGAAAGTGTTGAAAATCAATTTTTAACCGTCAATCTGGCGTATCCATGGAGAAATTTCAGTTTGAATGGGTCTTACCGCATTACTCCGGGTGATTTTGACTGTGAGGCCGAGCTGGTGTGGAATAAAACGGTGAGTGATGGCTACTCGAGTGAAGAGCAGCAGCGGACCATTGGTGCCGAGTTTTTCTGGACCAATATGACGGACAAACAAATGGCTGTGTTGAGTTTCAAACATCCGAGTTTGACCAAAGAAGCCGCCACCATAACCGGTCACTTGCTGCATCACGACGCTCAAAATGTGCTGGTAAACGCCAGTATTGTCGTGGATTACTCCAACGATCCTGATAAACTCTTGCAACTAACGACAATCCTTCGAAATGAAACTTTTGAGCAGAATAGCTTGCGATACAGCTATGAAATCAATGGGACACATCCTGAAACTCAGTTGGATCTTGCGATTTACGGTCACGTACAGAAAAATGCTTCGTACTTTTTCTACACGGATCATCGGGCGTACTATCGACGTAGCTATCTTCCTGCCGAGTCCGGACAATTGTTTACACGAATAAATACTCGCGATTGCTATTTAGAGTATCATCGAGAGAGTAGTGATCTTGTTCGTCACTTAAATGTTGCTCATTTCAACGTTACCGACGGTGGATACCACGTTATTAACGGCACAATGGTCGATACACTGAAAAGTTTGAATGCCACTGGAGCTTTTTATCTAAATTTCGATGAAAAACTCACTTGGCTCGTGGTTAATTACACACCAGATGCAGTGGAGAGTCTGCAAATGTATGGAAATATTCCGGATGCTCGAAATGCAATTTTCGACGTATGGAGAACGTACGAGAGGGATTTGGTCATCTCGGATATTGCTTTTTATTTGAAGCTCAATCACTCGAGATTGGTTGCCTCGACGTTGAAATGGCGGCCTGAACTCAAGGCCGATGTTACCGGACTGATTAAGGATACACTGACGGAAATTTACAATGGAATTGGTAATGATTTGGATTATTGGAGGCACTATGTGAGGAATGAAGTTGTTGGTGTGCTTTCGGACGTGTGGGAGGATGCCAGGGAGGATTTACAGTACATGCTGGAAGATTGGAATAATTTTAAGGAGCTCGATGCTGATCTGGAGAGACTGAAAATCTATCTCAATGATTCGTACAATGCCAATGATTTTTATTTGAAGGATGTGACAGCCGTGGCGATGTATGTGATTGATGAATTGGCACTTCAGAGTCATATTGAATCGTTGCCAAATATTTTTAATGAAATTTGGGAGATGCTTGGTGAATCTGGTAAAGCTATTCGTAATTCACTTCTTTGGATAATTGAAGCTACGAAAAATGCTTATAAAAAATTGTCCGAAGTTGTAAGTGCCATTTTAAAGGGCGAATCCATCGCTCAAATTGCCAGTGTACTTGAAAAAATTGTCGAAAAGTATGATAAATTTATTAAAGATCTGCATGTGGCATTTATCAAGTATATGGAGTCATTGTGGGCTAAATTTTCGACAGCAGTGTCACAACAGTGGAGCCGAAGTTTGAAAATGATTGAACCTCTGTTTATACGTGTACTTCACTACTTTGAAGCAGTTTTATGGAAAGCAAGTCGTGAAGTTGTAGATTTTTTGTACAGCAGTAGAAATGAATTAATTAAATCACCGTATTTCGATCGATTTACAAATTTTACTCACGATGTTGATCGACTTTATCGTGATATTAAGGCAAACGATGTGATTACAAATATTCGTAAATATACAGGAATAATTGTGGCATTTCTGCGTGAACGTTACTTTACAATGGTTCCATTTGGCAGTGAATTAAAGGATTTAGTGGATGAAATAATTTCAGAATTGGCAGAATTAAAAAAACTTGCTAGTGTAAATTATGCATTACAAAAAATTAATTACATCTATGAGAGATTAAATTATGTTTATAAATATCTACAAGTTCAGGAAAAAATTGAGAATGTTGCCAAAGTTGTTTACGCCAAGTTGACGGAAATTAGTCAAACTGCATTGCAAGCTGAGAGCAAGTATCGCGAGGCAAAAACCAAATTTATCTTCGATCCCAATGTTGGACTGCTTTGTTTAGAGCAGAAATTACCAATGTCATGGCATGCTTTCAATCAAACTCCAGAATTCCAAGAAATACCGGAATATCGAGCTTTGAGCGATGCACGAAATTATTTTACAACATCCAACGCGACATTTTGGTCACTTTACTATCACTATCGACCCTACACCGATCCCTACAACTGGTTGCCACCCTTCAAAGCTCAAGCAATGATTGTTGGACTGCAGCATCTAGTTACATTTGACGCTAGACACTTGGATTTCATCGGACACGGAAGATATCTCTTGGCTCACGACTTTGTTCACAATGAATTTGCACTTTTTATCGAGTACTCATCATTATCAAGTCACAAAATTATCGTGTCGATTGATGGTGGAACGAAAAATCTTGAAATTGATGTATTTAATGATACAGTAAAATTCGCAGAAAATACCACAACTGCGTTCTGTCTGCCTGCAAAACTCGAAGATAATGGCTTTGTCTATCAGGTGGATAATCTCGTGATTATTGAATTAAAGAAGAAACAATTTAAGCTCAAGTGTAATCTAAAGTATGACGTGTGTGTAGTGGAATTATCGGGCTGGTACTACGGAAAAACTGCTGGATTATTGGGAACAATGAATAACGAGCCGTGGGACGATACAACAGCATCTAATGGCGTAGTTACAAGTGATGTTGCGACTTTTGCCACAAGCTGGTCTATCCCAAGGACAAATTCATCAGTTAACTATGCTCGATTGCAGGCTACCAAGGCTAATGAAAATATTTCCGAGGTTGTGAATTTTTGTAATAATTTATTTTCCAACAGTAGCTCAGAATTTTCCGGATGTTTTATGACAGTTGAGCCACAATCGTACGCCGAGGCTTGTCCCAGTACTAAATCCAACCTTGACGTCTGTACTTTGGCCATTGCTTACATGCAGGCTTGCGGATTTTACGAGACTTATCTGAGAATTCCCGATAAGTGTACATCGTGCTCACTGGTTAATGGCACGACTGTACCTGAGGGTGAATTCCGCGAGTTGGAGAGCTCTGATGTGCCAAATTCTACGGATATTGTGTTTATTGTCGAGGCAAAGGTGTGTAATACGGATATCCGGCAGAATCGCAGCATTGACGAGATTGTGACAATGATGAGCAAAGAATTGAACGATCGAGGGATAAAAAATAACCGATGGTCACTGGTTGTTTTTGGTGGCAATGTCTACGAAGTTCCTTCAAGTATTGTTATTGACGGTGAAATATTTACTACAGATCCAACTCGTTTTATCGATTTTTTCGACAATTTCCAGATTGACAGTGACAATTTAGGAAGTGAAGATGTGTTTGCAGCTATTGGTTTTGCTTCTCAATTGGTTTTTCGTGCTGGAGTGTCAAAAACATTTATTTTAATGCCATGCTCTCACTGTGAGCCGGAAAAACAAACGCTCGACTACTCGGTACTTCATCAAGTTCTCATTGAACGTGATATAACAATGCACATTATTATGAATGGAGATTTTATCATAAAAAAACAGAGATTACTGAAAATGCTGTATGGAATTGATGCGACAAAATCGTACACGAAAAAAGACGTGAAGGTACTGATTGGTGACAGTGATTTGAGGAGACAGGTGAAATTACCTAAAAGTACTCTTGGTTATTGTACCCCACTGGCGTTAGAAACTAATGGCACGATATTTAGTGCGAAAAATCATCAGTTGGCGTCGATAAAAAAATTTGCCAATGTCTTTGGAAAGCGTGTAGCCTCAACTGCGAGTCCGAGTATGTGTCAAAATTGCGAGTGCACGGCTGATAATGATGGAATCAGTCATATGGAGTGTATGCCGTGTATTTATCCAATGCCTGTTGCTGTTGAACACGATTTTTTACTGAAAGAAATTAATAATGATGACGATTTTGATACAGATTACTACACTCAACTTGATAATATTGACGACGATTGATTATAAATAGATATTATAAGGTATGTTTACGCTTGTTCATGATTATTTATTATATTATTTGTATATAAAATTGTTTCATATATATTTTACATGTGTTATTATTTTTTTTTAGGGACATCAGTCACCTGGCATCATGTGCCTGCAGATGATTGGGCGCATCGGCAAATGTAAATTTTAATTTGTATGCTTCAGCAACAAGAACACCTATTTCTGAATCTGTCCAATTTTGTGTTGGTAAATTTTGTAACATTAGCATTAATCCTTGAAAATCTGGTTGGGCTAATAGATGACGTCGCCATTTCAATAGAAATGCCGCACAAACATACAATTGAAATGAAGCAAAACGATCAGATTCTGCGAGATACGTGTCCCATAAGCGTATAGTACAATGCAGAGGAATTTCTCTGGTTAATAAATTGTTCATCCAACGAAATGAAAATTGTAAATAATCAACGCCATGCTGATGCAAGTGTTGATGCAATGGCGCATCTATTCTTTGAATAAGTTCCTTCAGTTGATTCACTTTGTATTGAATTCCTAATTGAGCAAAGATGTAATTGTCCTGGATGCCATCGAGGAACTTTGATAGACACCAAAAGCTGTCGGCTTCGATAATATCTCGCTGTTTTTGGCTCAACATTGAGACATTGTAATTCTCCAAGTCTTGCCATGCTGATATAGGCACGGCTTCTTGCAGAAATACTAGAAAAAATGGCGTTACCAAGTCATTCATACCTTGAACATATCCTGAGGCTGGATGTCGTATTGCCCATATATAGAGTATTCTCTCGAAAATTAATTGAACCGTGTGCTGCTGAAATAGCGAAATGAGTGGTGACATTCGTGGAATATCAATGTGAATTTGTCGATATGTATCTTGAAAGCCCTCGTCACGTTCTGTATCATAGTATTGAGTAACTAAACTCAAATAATCTAAACGTTTTCGTTCTAAAACTTGTTGACGACGCTCCAAATTTGCCGGCAAATATTCCGACAATAGTCTCCAAGTTACTGAGCGTAATTTTACGGGTACACCGGACCACGACAGCTGTCGCAATTCGTCAAGATTTAGTAGTGAGGCTTCAAGTAGACTCGCGAATTTATCTACTTTACTCTCACCATCTTGTTCTTTTGGCGGTATAAAAAATTTAGATGCCTGCTGCCGTGTGGCTTGAGGTCGTCCGGGAAAATGTTGCTTCACTACACGACACTGCTGCTGTTGTTGTTGTTGTTTTTGTTGTTGTTGTTGTTGTTGTTGTTGTTGTTGTTGTTGTTGTAGCTGCTCCTCCTGATGTTGCTGCACTTGTCGGCAATTTTCTTTGCGATGACTGTTAATAACACTCATTGCCGCAGAGTGACTGACTTTTTTCGAAATTTTCACGTCGGAAACCATACAAAACTCATCGTCACCCGAGTCCCATGCATCGTCAGTGCTCTCCTGGAAATCCTTGAACGATGCTGCACTACTGCCCGCACCAACTCCATTATTACCAGGCAAATTGTTACCCGTAAACACTTTACTATCCTGTCCACGACGGGGACTTGGTCGACCTGGCACAGCTCGCGAATTCTTTTTCCAAAATGACGGCTGATTGTTATTTACCTGATGTCCACGATTTTCCATGATGTTGGTCAAACCTCATGCCGCCTGTAAATCGCGTGTACAAAACACCACATTAATTAATTGGATGCAGAGCAGTGTTTGTGGCTATACACACCTGAATACATTGACGACGGTAATATTGATTTTATAAAAGGATCATAGAAATGATTAGAAATATAATTTTTTATTTCCTTGGCCCACTGTACATACACATACACGCACACAATAGTTTGACGTATGGTAAAATTTTTTTTTTTCGCGCGCGAGTGCTGCCACCTGACACGGCGCCATCTTGGCATTATACTCGCGCGCTCTCTCTCTCTCGCTCTGCTTGGCTGCTCTCGCGGTCGTGTGATATGCACATTGCAGTGCATGTGACACGTAAATAAAAACACGACATGTGTGTGTATTAGTAGATAGTGTGCTCTAACAGCGGATTTGTCTCGGCTGATTTGATTATACTCGACTGAACATCAATCTTCCGCATATTTACCGCAATGTATGTATATAAATTTTTATCAATGATTATCACGCCTTTTAAGATATATTGCATGATATAAACGCCAAGTTTCTCTTTATCCTACTTTTTCGTGAAAGTCTCTGCGTGTTTAGATACCTAGTCCCATCAGTATAGTTAATAACTGTATCAGAGAGAAGATCAAAGTTTAAACATTGTTTTTTTTTTAATCCGTGTGAATTCCAGATTTGTTTTTTGCCTAACATGTCGGACATTGAGGGAGATGACGATTTCCAAGATGCACAAGAGCCTCCAACTTGTATGGATTTGGATACTGCAATAAATGAGGCAAAACAGGCATCAAACTTATTCTTCAACAATGATTACAAGAGTGCAAAAAAAATATTGGAACCTTGGGCAGAATCTAGCATGTATCATTCACTTGGAAACAGTGTATTTGCTTGTCTCGAAGCTTTTTTGACCTTTGAACAGAAGCATATTGAAAAAGCATCAGAAGCCTTGAAGACATGTATGAATGTATGTACAAAATTTCGTCGTCATGTAACGTTAACCCAAAATATTGGAAAAATAGTTAAAAAAACTAACTATGATCAGTATTCAATAGAGGAGGTGCATGCTGAATTGTGTTATGCCGAGTCACTTTTATTAAAAGCAATGCTTACATTTGTAGAGGATGAAACTCTGGTGAGTTTTGTCAAAGCTGGATTAAAAATTCGTACCTGTTTTATCATGTACAAAGAATGTCTGACTATTTTAAAGTCAAGAAAATGGGAAAATGATATGCATCGTGTGCATTTTGAGAGTGGTGTTCGTATGGGAATTGGAACATTCAATTTGATGATATCACTCTTGCCAGGACGTATAATCAAATTGCTTGAATTTATTGGATTCTCAGGCGATAAATCATTTGGATTGAGAGAGTTGGAATTGGGCTACGAGGATCGTCGTGGGATACGTCAAGTTTTATGCTCAGTAACACTGCTCTCATATCATCTTATTGCCTCATTTGTCCTGAGTCATGCTGACGGTAATTTAGCTTGGTGTGAGGCCGCACTTACTGAAGAATTACAACGCTATCCTGACGGTGTTTGGTTTTTATTTTTCAAAGGACGTCTCGAATTTATACGTGGCAACGTTGAAGATTCCATTGTTTGGTACACAAATTCATGGAAAAGTCAAGATTTATGGCCGCAATTTCATCACCTGTGTTTTTGGGAACTTATGTGGGCACACTGTGTTCAACAACAGTGGCAAGAAGCCCTTTATTTTGCTAAATCTCTGGCTGAACAGTCAAATTGGTCACGAACAATTTATCTCTATCAGCAGGCGGCTCTATTGATAATGCAAAAACCCAATGCAAAGGGCAATGATCGCGATGCAATTAGCCAATTGATGATGCTTGTACCTAATTACAAGCAACGTATTGCTGGAAAATCTCTGCCAATGGAGAAATTTGTTGTACGAAAATCTGTGCGTTATTTTTCACAGAATAAAAATCTAGTCCTTCCGATTTTTGAGCTAATGTTTGTGTGGAATTTGTTTCGCGTGGTTGGCAAAAGATCTGACTTGATACTTGACATGTATAAAGTGATTGAAATGGAGGAAAAGAGTTTGAAAACATCGAAAAGTGAATTTCAAGCGGACAATGAGGCTTTGTTGCTTTTAATCAAGGGCGCGTGCCTTCGTCAAATGAAACATCCACTTCAGGCTGAGGAATGTCTTAAAAAAGTCATTCAATTGGAGAAACAAATTAAGGAAGACACTTATTTAGTTCCTTATGCTACTGTAGAACTGGCAATTTTAGCTTCTGAGCGGGGCAACGTCCAAGCTGCCATAGCCTTGCTTGAAGACGCCAAGTAATGCATATTAATTTTGTTTTTTTTTTAGATATCCAACTGATCAGTTTGATTGCAGGAAAAATTATACCGGGTATTCCTTGGAATCGAGGCTACACTTTCGAATTCACTCGGATTTAATGGATCTGAAGTGTAAAACACAAAATGGATGTACACCAGTTGCAACAAAGTACAATAACATCGAGATTGAAGAGGCTACAGAAGCGATATTTCATGATACACCTGATGAAATTAATTCATAAAGTTTTATCATCACGTTATATTATTTTTCTACGGAAATATGTTTATAATAATATCGCGGGCTATAGAGTGTGTTTTACAGATTATATATAATATATATAAATATATATTAGTTATAGATGGTGAAATGCAAACCAAAAATATAGTTTTAATAATATATTTTGAAATTTCTGTAGTAGAAAAAGTTTAATAAAGAATGGGGTACAAATATGTGTATATAAAAACGTGCGGTGGCGCTTTTAGTATACGAATATATAAACAATTCAACATAACCTAATTTATAACGCATTGGCGCGAAATGGCTCATAAATATTGTATATTTATTTACATTTTAATTGCAGCACTTTGTTCAGTAGCCTTATTTTTATACGGATTTTTCCCAATTACTCACACACAGAATAAATCAACCTTGGACATTCCAAAGACTGTAAATACAATAAGGTAAATACAATATTTTTTAATAAGCATGCAAATTGGACAAATTTTCTTCTAGATCTTTTTAGTAGCTATAATTAAATTCTCTAGAAAAAAGGTTTCTAGTGAAGAATTTCCATTTTCAATAGCTTTAACGATATTTTAATTTAATTTATCACATAACCTAAATAGTAGATAATTTTATGTGAAATAATTATACGTGTATTATTTCAGGGTAAGATCCGAGATTTTGTATAAACCCATTGTTAAAAGAGTCGTGCTGATGGTGATTGATGCTCTACGATGGGATTTTATCAACGAAAAACTCATGCCCATGAGTAGTAAATTAATAAACAGTAATTTAGCATGTCTACAAAAGGTACACGTCAATTCACCAACTGTCACAATGCCTCGAATAAAAGCTCTGACAACCGGCACAGTTTCTGGATTTGTTGATGTGGCTTTGAATTTTGGATCACCAGCAGTTTCAAGGGACAGTATTCTTCAACAAGCTCTTAATCACGGGCATAAATTAATTTTCTACGGTGACGACACTTGGTTAAAATTATTTCCTACGGCATTTCAGCGATACGATGGAATTACTTCATTTTTCGTGTCCGATTACACACAAGTGGATGACAATGTGACTCGCCATTTGGACGTCGAGTTGAACAATCAGACAGATTGGTCGGTCATGGTGCTGCATTATCTGGGTTTGGATCATATCGGACATTTGCATGGTCCAAAAAGTCCACTGATCAAGCCAAAACTGCACGAAATGGATGCGATTGTGAATAAAATCATCCAACAGATTGAACGGTGGAATAGCAACGGAATCCCATCGCTCTTGATGCTCTGCAGCGATCATGGAATGAAGAATTCCGGTGGTCACGGCGGTTCCACGCCAGAGGAGACTTTTGTACCGTTAATTTCTTTCGGCACCAGCTGCACATCGAACACACATGAACACATCGATCAGGTCGACATTGCCGCGACGCTGGCGATGATGTTGGGCATTCCGCAGCCATCGTCGAGCATCGGCCGGGTGTCGTTGAATCTCGCTGTGGGTCTGCCACTCGCCAGCAAGCTTTTCATACTCTACTACAACGCTCAACGTCTTGCTCAACAAATTTCCTACTCGGATACACCCAGTGAGTACTTCAAAGCCGTGGAAATGCACATGGAATGGCTGCAGAGCAACAAATCACGTGATTTCGTTGATGAAACCATCGAAAAATACAACGTAGCACTGAAAAAAATGAAAAATACACTTTTAGACAGTATGATTAGTTACAATTATGAAATTATGAGTGTTGCTATTGTCTTGATATTCCAAAGTTTATTTATTATGCTCAACAATAAGTGGAATAATTTTTTTTCGATAAAAAACTTTATATTTTGGCTTTTATTCATCATAATTTTTGGATTTTTAGTCAATTTTACATTTCAATTTAAATGGAATATTGAATTTAATTATTTACTTATTTTAATTGGTATTTTAATTGCAGTTAATTGCAGTTTTTGTTCGAGAATTTATTTTAAATCATTTGTTAATAATTTTTTACATGTCAAGTGGATTTATCCGTTGGGTATTTTTTTTCATACATTGAGTTTAACTGGAAGTAGCTTTGTCGAAGAGGAACATCAAATTTGGTATTTTTTTTGGGCCACTTTTTTGTCACTGCAATTGTACACTCATGTAAGTCAATTGCATCAGAGTAATTTTCGTAGTATTTTGAAATTATCATTTGTGCTGGTGGCTCACAGAGTATTAAAATGCATGAATAGCACGGGAAATAAATATGCTCACCTGCCGGACATTAGTGGATGGCTTCAACATCGGCAGATTGAAATGAGCCTAGTGCTGGTTATAGGTAAATAAATTATTTATATTGTATTCATCCTGGTAGAATATTTTTACTAATTGTATATTTATCAGCTCTAGGTTTGCTGATTGCCATAGGTTATGTCAGCGAGGCCACAGGCAATCGGACGTGTTCATTAATTTTGTATTTAATTGCTTCTTGTGGCATTTATTTACGACATTCAAGTGAAAATACTGTGATACATCCATTTTTTTATCCAGAATCGAGGTAAATTGAGTGAAAACATTTTTTTTTAAGCAGTGAAATAACTTTTTTAAAATGTTTTTTAAGGGGAATTTATGAAGTACAAATTGTATGGATCTGCTTGGCATGTATTTCCATACGATCATTCATAAATATTTATCAGTTGAATAATTATTTACAACGTATCAACAAGTTTAACAAGTTGTTGATTCAAATATTGACAATAATTTCTGCTTTGTTGCATCGTCCGCAAAATGTATTATTACTGCCTATGCAAATGATTGCAAGTGCAATTATTTACAGCGTGTCTAAATCAAATAATAGTTTGGACAAGGTGTACATTAGTTATTGCCTTGGCAATGTATTTTATTTTTATCAGGTACGAATCAATTGAATATAATTTACAGAGTAAGATATATTGATGTTAGTTTTCTTTTGTTTTTCAGGGCAACTCGAATAGTCTGGCGACTATTGATGTTGCAGCTGGCTATGTGGGTTTACAATCGTACAATATAATTCTTACAACAGTATTTTTATGTATAAATACATTTGTCGCACCGGTACTTGCGTATTTAATGCTGTTATATCAAATTACGATCGAAAAAGACCATTGGAGCAAGTTAGTATTTTTATTATTTTTAAATATTAAGAGAATTTATTTTGTTTTGTTTTGTTTTTTTTTTGCAGTGTGACGAAAAAAATTGATTCAACAAACCAAACATTTGCAATATTAAAATTCTTTCCATTGGCAATATATACAGTTATTATTAGTATTCATAGATATCATTTATTTATTTGGTCAGTTTTTGCACCAAAATTACTCTATGAAGCTATCTACTGTGCTGTAATATTTATTGTAATACTATTTACTCAGGTAATAATTGGATAAATTAATAATTTAATGATCTATTTACAATTTGATTGAATGTATAAAAATATTAATCTCGCAAAAGGGGGATTAATAAGCTGGGATTAAATGCTGTATGTGGGGAAGATTTGTTGTTAAATTTTCCATATGGTTCAAAATATCATATGTATTTTCGAATATTTGGCATCAATCACACACAGTTAATTAAATAACGATTAATATAAAAAAAAAGAACAATGATTCTTATGAAATTATAATTAAAACGGTGAATTCATGCCGAGTTTTGTACCAAATTCTAATCGTGCTCTTTTTTGATATCTCACATTGGCTCTGAAAAAGAAAAAATATATACATGAGGGTGGAGCAAAAAAAAATTAACTATTTTTTTTTTTGAGTTTCATATTAAAAAATCATGTTTTAAAAATCTACCATAAAAATTAAATATTTGTAGAAGTCACTGTACGAAATTTGAAATTTCAAAAAATAGTCAAAATATGATTAAAAAAATTTTTTTTTTCGGTTTTCGCTACGGCGGATCATTTTGCATGTAATTAAATAACTTTTACAAAATTTTAGTTTTAAATATGAATTTTTAAGGGTCATTTACGAATTTCAAAAATTTCGAAAATGATAAAAATAAATTTTTTTCCAAATTTCATTAGGTATTATAGTGATATTTTTTTAGAAAATTAAAAATATTATTTTTTATAATAACTGTAAAATTAATTAATTTCAACTATTTTGTCAATTGACCCTTAAAAATTAATATTTTTAATTGAAACTTTTTTGAAGTTATTTAAATTAAATGTAAAATGATCTATCATAGCGAAAACAGAAAAAAAAAATTTTTTTTCAATTACATTTTGACAATTTTTAAAAATTTCAAAATTCATGCGAGACCTCTAAAACTGTTTAAATCAGGTTAATATTTGTGGTGGACTTTTGAAACATTATAAATTATGATTTTTTGATACAATACCAAAAAAAAAATAGTCAATTGTTTTAACGCCATCCTAATATACATTTTTATAAATGATAATGTATAAAATATTATTGCACTAGTAAAAAAAAGACGTATGTTTAAAATCTTTTTTGTAAAAAATTTTATCACCTACCAAAAAAGATTTTTATATCAAAATTTATGTAATTTATATCTTTATCAAGATGTTAGCAAGTATAAAAATCTAAATTTCATGTTTTTATATATAAAAATACTGTACTTACTTGATTTCTTGCCATTTAACGAGCTCATTAATGGCCAAAATAATTGGAAGAGAGAGCAGAAAAAGTAGAGTTAATTGCACAGGAAAGTTTTCATTTCTCTGTCGTTCATTAACGACAAAATTGTACAAAGTTCCGCCAGAAAATACAGCTTGCAGCCCGAGACTGTAATAAAAATTAAATTAAATCTCAGTAAGAAGCGAAAAAAAAAAACGAATAAAAAAAAAAATACTTACATAAAAACTACGCTCGTAAACCATGGTAAATTGTTAAATGGTAATTTACGACAGAGCGAATATTCTCGATGAACAAATCCCACAGATATAACAAGAAAATGTAAAACAACTAGTGTGAGTGCGACATGTTGAACAACGAGAATAATTGTTGGTTGAGCGCCCCATCCACCCCAAGTCGTATTTCCACCAACATCCGGATAAATGTAGAAGCATTGATCGCCGATTTTAACGTAAAATGGGCATAGAAACATGTAGAGTACAGCTTGCGACAGTACTAGAGTAATTAGCGTGGGCATAAATTTACAGCCATAGCACCACAAAATATAAAGAGCCACAGTGCTATTCATAATGCATTGATTTTTTCCAGTGGCTCGCTGCATTATTCCTGGATCGGTGGGAGTTGCAATCATCGAAACGGATAGTAAAGGAATGATTAAGCAAACGAGCCATAATACTTGACCAACTGAGAATAGCGGTGGCAAGAGCAAAAGGACGGATAGAGCTTGAGAGAATGAAAGCATCACCACGCAGCACAGCCAAAATTGAACACAATTCCACAGGCACTTCATGTAATCTCGAGCCTGGAAACACAAAATTACAATTAATTTCAGTGGAAAAAATCGGTTGAAACAAATAAAAGACGACTATTACCTCCATGACCAGGTGAAACAGGGCGATCGGATCCTCTCGTTTTACACTTAACGAGCAAGCTATAGAATTCAAACTTGCGCTGAGATCGGTCGGCAGAGGACTCTGGTCCTCGGTACTATTCATAACAGGAACTTTTTGACAAACTTGAGGGTACAGCGGTTCAACTGCAACACTGCAAACGCAGAATATCAACATTTATTTATGTTTTTACGTTTTTTTGTGGCTTACAATTTCGTATAATAACTATTTTTCGTGTCTCGTATAAAAAAAATCATGGTTTATCATGTTTTAATAGCTCTCTAATAAATTTAGGCCAATTAAAAGCATTTTTAAAGGTTGTTCATAAATTTTGAAATTTGAAAAAATCATCAAAAATCGTCATTTTAATTTTTTTGACGATTTTAAAAATTCGTAAGCGACTTCTAAAAATACTTCTATATAGTCAATTTTTTAAGAAGGTTTTTAGAATATGATAAACCATGTTTTTTTTTTTTTTATAAAAAACCCAAAAAACAAAAAAAGTCAGTTTTTTTTTTGGGTCATCCTAATGACGATTTCTTATAAATTTAAGGTTGAAAGAGTTTTTTTTTTTCAAAAAACTTGAAATTTGATAGTGTCAATAGGATAGTGTACCTAGCAAATTTCAAGTTAATCGGATAAATAGTTTTGGAAATTTCGTTAAAACGACTTTTTAAAATAAAAAAACCTACTTACGCTGCATCTGCCTGCATAAATATGGGCATATTCTCGGCATTTGCCGATGAACCAAGCACACACACAACTTCCCCATAGTCTTGCATAATGTGAAGCATTTCTCGGGTGACTGTCGTGTTGCAGTCGGTAAATAGTGATACCAGCAGGGGAACATTGTCAATTAATTCAATGTGCGGTCGTATTTTTTCTATTCCTCTAGGCAATTTTGCTCTGTTTGACAGATCAAAATTAACTGGTGCACTTTGTTCAGTACTGTCTGTGAGACAACTCAGAGACCGCCAGGCCTCCTGTCCCGAGCCTAAATCAACACTTTGGACTAGAACACTGTCTTCACTTCTTACTGTATCATGCTCTCTGCAATGTTTCATTGGAAAAACAATTTAATTTTCAATGGAATTTGCGCTCAGCATGCTGCTTGTTATTTAGTAGAGTTAATTGTATAAAAAAAGGAACGAGTAATTACAGGAGTAAGGGTGTCTCGGCCGTTCCGTGTCCATTTGATGAATGATTGCAACTGTTTGGACATAACAAACTCTAGATATTAAATTCTAATACATATGGGAGAATAAGTAAAACCACAAACCTGTGACTCATTGCACTTTTCGGCTGTGAAGGCTCGACATTGTGCCACTCAGTCGCTTCATCGTCAAATTTTACCGTGGAAAAATCCGTATTTATTGCGCTGGGTGCTGACATACTCATGGCCTTGCTTGAGTCAAGATTTGAGCTGAAAATATTTTTCTTTTTATTGTCAAATATTATAGTAATTAAGTGAAAATGAAGGGAAAAAAGCAGGATTTTTAGCATATCAGTGGATGCATAACAATAAATCTATAAACATCTTTTTAATCGTTAACTTCTGACAAAAAAAAATCGGTAGATCTTCGGAAAATTATTCGATTAAGAGTATTCAAATCACGTTTTTAATATCTTAACAATTGGAAATTGGGATTGATTTGATATTCATCAGTTATAACGACCAACCGTTTTACTTTTGAATCAAATTTTTAACTGGAACATGGAATATATAATTCATAAGGTTTTTTTTTCAATTGTTAATATATAGTTTTAACGAAAAAAACCCAATAAATGTACATTTTATACTCCTTTCAGTTCAAAATTCGATTTTAAAGATTGTAAGTTGAATAAACTGTAGGACATTTGTCGGCATATTTTACTGATGATTCCCGGTTCACTTTATTTCACTTAAAATGGCGTATAACAAGCAGAAAAAACCGAAAAAAAAAAATTTTTTTTCTCTAATAATATCGTCTACATTAATATAAATAAGTTTTATTTATCATTAAGATTTGAAAAAATATATTTCTTAGTCGTGCGACCCAAGCGTGGTCGCGCGAAAATGTTGATAAACTTTCAACGGCTCCAAATTTATTAATTGTTGAAGGTAGGTGAGGTGCTCTCGCGACTTTTTTGTAGAGAATTTCATTCACTACAAAATCTTATTCTTAGCTTTTTCAAATTTTTATTGACAAATTGCGGGCCATTGAAAAACTGTCGCACAGTTCCCTTTTTTTTTTTGTTTTTAATTTTTTAAATACAAACAGCCGATCCGATTGTTTTAAAATTTTTTCTATCAATAAAAAAGGGCATTTCGAATAAAATGGCTATGAAATTTCCGCGGAGCACGATTTTTTTTTAATTTCAATAGACCCAAAATCAGAATTTGCTTACACTATTGCATGCGATCAATGAACGAAAAAATTTGAGGTGATGGAAAAAAAGTTTTAGTTTTAGATAGAAAAAAATAGAGAAATGAATGATTAAGAAAATTGATTTTTAGCATATTTTGCCTAAAGTTAAGAGAGGTAAGGGCCCGTTGGGCTCAATGCCAATTTGTTAGTACCAATGTTGACACACGTACCGAGGACACACGCGACTAAGCAAGTGGTTGGCCTCATCTGTGCAGGAGTTATGCTGACATTGGCCCGAGGGTGTCGGCGAGGACATGGCAGCTGCTTGACTCACCCACCAGCCGACTGGACTCTCGGACCTATTGCCACAATGTTACACAGTGGTTATGTTACACGAGGGAGCATGCACAGCCAGATATTCATGTTTTCAGGAAGTTTTCTATGGGCTTTTTTTTTTAAGCGGCACAAGCAGTCACTATACCTGGCTCTCTCGCTCAGCAGTGAGATGTGGCAGTTCCATCCACTCTCTAGGCCCATTTTCTCGGAAAAAACGCGCGATCGCAATTCATTTTCTTTGCTAAAATGAACGAATCTTATACACGCTCGCTCCAACTGCTCAATTAGTTGCACCTGCAATGAAAATAATTTAAAAAAATATATATATTAAAATGTTTAAATGATGCGTTGTTGACTTACCATGTCTGCTTGAGCCTGATATTGCATCGTTACCATGCCTATAAACACCTGATTACACTGAATATCAAAGCAACTCTCAATATCACAGATTTCCTCGTCTTTATTTTCATTGCACAGCAATGAATCTGTCGAATGAAACTGTCCAAGCATTAATTTCACTCGAGGATCCAAAACATTTTTAAAATCCCACGGCATAGGTGTAGGACTGCGATGTGGTGTGTATAAATGCTTACTGTCTGACGGCAATTCTAAATAAATATTTGAAAGCTTGCCACTGACATTTCTGATGAGTGGTCGGTATGCAAATGCCGTGCAATAGGACGTGAGGCTCGTTCGTTGATAAAAATCTTGCACTTTTTTCCTGCAATTTTTTCAAATCAATTTTACTCCACATTCTCTATATTTTCTCTTGATTAATATTTACCGCTCACTGGCAGATAGTGGACAGAGATCGTGACCATCCCAAAATTCAATGCATGAATCTAGAATAATATCAGCTGTACCCTGTGTCAGCAATTGTAAACTTCCTCCACCGCGTTCTTTCACCACGACTGCCACCATGTGTGGAAATGGAAATTTCAATTTTGTCGCAATACTCAACGAACGTGCGAATTTTATATCGCGTCGAACCATTTCCGGTTGCTGTAATTAAATCGGAATTAGTTGGATATCTTGTGATTTTTTTGGGTTTTTTTTTTACTTACAACGTGTCGGAATGTTGAGAGCTGTTGCTCAAGTTGGAAAATATCTTGTGCTTGGTCCTGAAAGCCAATTTGCTTTGCAAGTTCACACAGGCACCTGGAAAATCCGTAAAATTAGATAATTATAGACAATTTGCGGGATAAAAATAATAAATTATCGTCAGAGCTAGCAGCATGAAAACGTGAAACATCCTCTAAAATTTGGAAACTGACCCATATTAGGTTTTTAGATTCCTCATGCACATCAGCACTGTATATCCCTGCAAGTCCTTTTTACCCGTAGCTGACGGAAGCATACTATCTCGAGGTTCATGGATTAATGATACATTACTGACTTCATCTTAATTAAAGCAAATAATAGTTGTCGTTAATGTGCGGGGAAAAATACGTGAAATTTCAAACTATTTAGCGCGTAATCGCGGAAAAAAAAGGTTCACATTTTCTACTAGATTATCGGGGACATACCGTCGGTTCGTCACCGGCACGAGATTCTCATTGTACAGTGCCTCGCAGGTTACGTGACTGCAAAATTGTGTGTAGTGCTCTTGAGTGTCCATATTGCAGGTATTGAGTAAAATTGCCAGTCCCAGAGGTTTCAGGGAGTTTAAATGACGTCGCCAATCGGTATCGTCAAACTGCAGTCGAAATGGCAACGCGTGGTCGTGCGTCAGGTCCAGCACTTCAGCCACAGAGTGACCCATATCTAGAAACAAATGTCTGCGACATTATTTGCATCGTGAATAAACATGAAAAATACTGACCATGATGCGTGTAGGATACTTTATTGGACTCTGGCTTTGTGGATTCAGCGCAATCTCCTTTGGACGGCTTGTCCAAGCTTGTCGAGCTCGATGTTTGAGAAATTGTATTGGCATTGCGTAGAAAAAAAACCTTTTCAGCCGTGGGATTGGCCCAGGACAGTATGCCTTTTTTGTCGACACAGCAGAGAGCCGTGACTGAACCGAGCACGTGGAGAATACTCGCTGATCGTGACATCATGTACTCCCTGCCGAAAATTATGTCGAAAAAGTAGGCTTTTAATTCGGACCAATTGTAGACAACTTTGGGATTGTTTGGCTCGGAAATGTCGGCATCTTCAAACGGATCTACAAACTAAAATTTATCAAATAAATCGCGGTGAATAATTTGTTGTGTTAAGCAATAGAGATAAAATTTATACAAACCGGTACTTTTTTTGATGACTGATAGAGCTTGAAGAGAGCCTTAAATCGCGCCATGCCAAAGCAATTTAGGACGATCCAAAAGCTCGGAAATATCACGGGCAACAGTGGAATTGTCGCTGCAATTGGTTGGAGTAAAAAAAGCTCTGTCCAGTGACCAGTGCCACTGTATTCGTGCAGATACAGCGATCGAATGATGTTTACAAGTTGAATAATTATCAGAAGAATTGGATAGGTGAGTTGTTCGATGCAGCAGATCATGACGAGATGACGTTCTCGATTGTGATGGGTGACGGGTCGATCTAGCGCTTGATCCAACGCCATTCGCAGATTCGTGAGATATGGCGTCTCTTTGAGTCGGTAAATATCATTTTTAAGCGGCTTGCGAGCTTGTGGCGTTGAGAAAAATTCGTTAGTACTGTGCACGGTTGGACTGTAGACCTCTTGAGCGTGTAAAATTGGACCCTCCGCATTGTCAAAGGGAACACTGTATCCCGGAACTTGTTGGCCAGGTTTAACCACAATCACATCGCCATTAACTAGAAGAGCCCACGGTAAATTTACAATATTACCGTCTCGATATGTCCATTGAAGTGTTACGCATGGTGACAAAGGTGAACAGAGATGAGGATAATTTTCGGGTTTCCAGTGACACTTTGAGCGAGCTGCTGCTATTTTATGCAGTAAAATCTCCACTCGATGTGAAATTTCTCGGTGTCTGAGAATATTGTCCGAAAGGACCAGAGTAAAATTAAATACTACGAGGCAGCAAACGATAAGCCCTTCATATGGCAGTGTAGAGTATCTGTAAAGATGAAAATTTTTTACATTTCTTGATGATTGTATAATTTTTCTTTTACCTGGAGTCATCGGTATTGAAGCATACGATAAATAAAATTGTGGCAGATAAAAGTAGAGCAATCGCCGATGTCCAACAAAGGCTAGTATATTGACTTTTATGGTGTAGTGCATCTTTTAACCAAGCTCGATGTTTTCTGAGAAATTTAAATAATTATTATAATTATTTATTTGTATAATTAATCTATAATGAATGAAAAATTTACCTGTTTTTCTTGAGATCAATTTTATACTCGGTCAAAACACGTTGAATATCATTTTGAAGGATTTCCAAAGCCTCATAAGTTGTTAGTCCTAAATTCTTGTCGGGCAAGTCTCCCATTTCTTTGGAAGGCCAAGTTATTTTTGTATTTCTAGTCTATAATAATGAATGGAAACGTTGTGAAAACACGACATGAATATGATCTAAATGATTGAAAGTAAAAATCACGTATCGATAGAAGAAAAAAACTGCAATAAATTGACATTGTTGATAGTAATAATACAAAAACCAAGTGGAATAGTATGGAGTAAATAAAAACAAAGCTTGTATAAGGTTAAGTGCATGAAAATTATATAATGTTGTATATCAAATAATTACCTATTTAGTGAAAATCACCGTACCGATGAAATTCATACAATTATACGAATTGTTTGCATTGCTTTACCACAGATTTATGGTACAATTACTAACATAATTGGAGTGTGTGCTTTGACACTACTTGATCCGAGTGTTTGTGTTAAAAAGGAATCACACAATGTCGGGGCCAACACACATACAAGGAACACTGAACTTGGACTTGCGTGCTCTCTTTTCTCATCTCTCTCTCCGTTTTTGACAAAAATGCGCGCGCGGGGCGCCCAGGAATCCACGAAAATTGTGATATCGGCAAAATGCCGACGACAGTTAATCGTTGCGTTCTGCTATGGCTTGAAGATGGCGCGTCGAGGACGAAAAAGCTCCATATCCAGACCTGAAATTATGCATATCAATAAATTATCAAATTCGAAAGTTATCCAAGGCGAAATCATCAAAACGAGGATTTTTTAATTTTTCAAAAATTTTGATTTGCTGTTATTTCTAACTAATTGACCGATTTGAATCATCTTCAAGGTTAGGATGGCATGAAAATGCATATTTAAAAATATTAAACATAATTTATTTTGGGAATCACTTTTTTTATGTATATATAAACTGTTTTTTAATTTCTGTTTAAAAAAGTACAAGTTTAAAAAAGCGCGCGAAAGTATTCAAAATGGCCGCGGCCCTCTATGAATGCGCGGGTACACATCATGCAGTGTTCCAGCTTGGTAGATGTCGTGTATTCAATGGCGGAGGGTAAATCAGCGAGCGTAGAGGCATCGCCCTAGATAACGGTAGAATTGTGCACTGTTGCGGGAGTTTAGTACCCGTAAATCAAGTTTGATCCGTAATTCGGGAAAATAAGAGTACCGCGAGTGCGGTCGAGCGAAATTTCGTCGGCTACAACCACAAGTATAAACGATTTTCGCTATCGCCATAACGGCTGGGATATTTCGACGTTTGGGGAACGGCCCCCCCGCACACGGCGTCTGTAGATTCATCGAGTCGAGGACAGAGAGTTTATACAAGCCACAAAAGTCTGGCACAAGAGCGAATGACACACTCGAGTGATACGTGAATCGACTTTCGGGCTGATATATCATCAGTGTGTGCAGTGTATTTAGAAAATCCGTGCACCAAGTCACAAAGATACAAGGCACATTTGCAAAAAATACCATTCTCCATGAACTCATGGCGGTGCAGTGACGACAGCGGGACAGGAAGCAGCTAATTGTCGAGGAAATATTGGTGATTGTGATTTTTTTTTTCATCGTCTAAATCAAGGCAAGACGACGGATAATCACACTTGGAACCCAGTGCAAGGTCCGTAAAAAAAAAAAATCTATTTTCATTTCCTCGCACCCAGAGTCTTATCGTGGTGGCTCGGCCGGAAATTGGCTTCATATCGGCATCTCAAAACTAATGCCAATGTACCAAGATGAAAAATCCAAGAACATGCTATAAACGCGCGCATTTACGCCCCCGTAAACTGCTCCCATTAATTGAAATCAATTGCGTATGTGTGTGTGTGCTACATTGTCAATTGCACGCTTCGAATTCCAAACCTCGAGGTCACTCAATTCTTGTGAGCACTAAAAAATTTCCAACGATTTCTCGACAATTCTACTACTACCAGCAACATTGGGGACCGTCTCTGGTGGTAGAAAAACGCCGGCAATCTTGTTTTCCCCCTGATGAATCATCCGCACAGTCTGGTGACTCTCTGGAGGCGTTTGACGACGAAGAAATGCCTTAGACCTCGTTTTTTCTATACACCAACAAATTCATACTAGTTATTCTCTAAACTTGATCAGACAATTATGCGCAAGGTCAATAAAACGCTGCTGTTGATCTGCACATTCAACTGTTTTCTATTAACAGTGTTTTTTTTTCGTTCATTTCTTCCAAAGTTTTTTTCATTTTTATGCAATTTCTCGCCTTTTTCAACCGTAAACATTCAATCGGACCATTTAATATTTATTAATTGACACGTATTTTATTAGAATTTAATGGATTGAATATACTTGTTGTGTGCTTGGTTGGTTATATGGGAAAAAGTAATGAATATTCATTTAATTAAAATATTCCTGTGTATATTAGATGTGATTTACACGAATATAGTTGATATACTTTTTCTTTAAATAAATTTCAACTTTTTTTTTTTATCGCGGTTTCGTTTCGTTGAAAAAAAATTTTTTTTTCTCTCAAAAACGAAATAATAAAATGAAAGGAATAACCAGAGTTAAAAATATAATCTTTTTTGTTATCTTTGTTGAGTTTTTTTTTTTATTTTTTATTTTTTTGACAGGTTAAGGCTTGTTAATTCGTTTTTTATCTGATTAATTTTGTTTTTGGTGGTTTTTTTTTTGTTTTTTTGTATAGAGCTTAATTAATCAAAGTTTTTTACACCCTATTTCCTGACTCACTACTCATAGTTTTCCAATACTTTTGATTTTACTAGGTGACTCAGACACGCTCTCGGTGCAGTGTGGTCTTTTTAAAAATAGTCATGAATTCATTTACGTGTGTATACAGATAATGTATATTCACGCGCATGGAAAAAAACTAAATGTATGTTAAAACTTTTGCATGTTGTTTTAACATGAGAAATATAATTTGAAAAATTTTTTCAAGTATTTAATAATTCCACACATGATAGTAAACATATTTTAATTAAAAATACTGATAATATCAGATTTTACTGCATGATATCACAGATCATTTTTTTTTATTATCTTGGAAATTAATTTTTTTTTTTTGGATAGTGTATTTCAATTTATCAGAGAGTTTTTCATTTGAAAATACGTACGACTGCATTGAATAGATTTTTTTTTTCTTCACGAAAGGTAGACAGCGATAACGAGGAGACAAACACAGAATTCTCTTTGGAAACTTGCTCGCTCTTGCTCTCTCACGGTAGCTGAAGATAAAAATGAAACTATGGCGGCGCGCGAGGTGAGGTATAATATGTTGAAATATATATGTGGGCGAGGATGAAGAGCAGGAGGAGGAAACAAAACGCATCATCCGTGGGGTTAGCCACAGGAGGCGCTCCGTGTGAGGTTCAGCAACCTCTCTCTCACATCCACTATGTGTGACTCACTCACTCTCCTGCTCATGTGTCATACAAGGTCGTCGTCAGCGACACGACACATCAGAACCTCAATTTTCTGACGCCGGATATCGGAAGAATCGTTTCCGTTTAAATTACACGCGAAAAAAAAAAAACGCGGAAATCAACTGTTATTTATTTTTTTTAAGGTTACGAGACGTTTTATTTTTAAATTCTCGAATTTTATTGTTTATTAGTATTTTTTTTTTTTTGGCATCAAAATCGAAATTTTGGAAGAATTGTTTTCGACTGGGATTATACGCTCAGATAAAAAAAAAAAGAAATCAATTGAAAAAAATTTTTCAAGAACAATAGGATGCATTTTATTCATTTATTTATGAATTTTTTTTGTTTATTAATATTTTTTGAACTCAAAACTTCAATTTTTAGACTTTAAATGTCAAAAAAAAAAAAACATTTTTGTTTGTATTACTGTGAAAAAAACACAAAAAAGTCAATTTTAATTTTTTTTACCTTTTGTTATTATATTTATATCTGGATAAAAATAAGTGCAATGTTGAAAAATAAATTTACAGCGAAGTTGGATTTTTCAAGATTTTTTTTCCAAACACTCGAGGTTTTTTCTTGTAGTATAAATAATTAAAAGCGTTAATAAAAATTTGTATTTAATACAACTTTTTTTACAATAGCTAAAAAAAATAGATAAATTAGAGAAAATGTTAAAGGTTGATTAAATTTATATACTTTGCGTGCATATAAAATTAAAACGACGTATATATAAAAAGTCATACTGTTTTAAATCAAAATATTTTTTAAACTACACGATATAGGAATTTTTTTCAAAGAATCTTTTTTGTAGAGAATTTTCTTACCTAAAAAAAAGGTTCTTAACATAATTTATCTAATTTGCATCCCTGTCAAGATATTAACAAGTAAAAAAGTCTGAATTTTCTAGCGATACGCCCGTTTGGTTTTAGATACGCGATTTGTAATTATTCCGGTAGTTTTTGGTTCAAATTTATTTGAGAATTACACACAATGATACACAGGTACCTATATAATATATGTAGATTCTCTCGCAAGCTGCAATCGTGATCGATTAGTCAACTTGGCAGCATCACTCGTGAACAATGGGATATTTGACGGGAAATGGCGTGCGCGGAAGTTATGAAGGACATTTACGTACATATATACTATATCTATACGCGTATTAATTGTTTATAGTTATAAATTCATTCCACAAATTAATAATACTATTTAACAATTAAAAAAAAAAATTTTTTCAATTTTTTTACACAATGAAATTTTTTTTCTATTCTCTCTATTTACAATTTTAATCGAGAGTTGAATAATGAAAAATTTTTTTTTTTTAGATGAAAAATATCCTCTCGGAATATAGCTGAATGCCATTGAGTAGATTTTCCGTCGTCTTTTATTGAATGCTGATGCTCGAGACGATTCGATTAAGAAAACGTCAAGAATCAATGCTTTCAATTTTTTTTTTATACTTGAATTTCATTTTTTTTTTGTGATGCTTAGTTGTATTTTTTTTTTTTTTTCTGACCTAGATTTTTAGTTTATAATGGACGAAACATCGACAGTGTGAAACGAAACAAAAAAGAGAGCGACCCGGGGAATTTTACATTTGGCATGTTATCGCCACTGTGACTGCTTTGTATTTGATGGTTTCCGGTTCTGCATGTGGCGCACATATGAAATGTAGGAAACACTGGGAAATGAAAGTGACAAAGGAATTTTTTTTTTCAACCCTCAAATGCGATGGTCGTGTATATTGAGCTGTTTTTTTTTTTGTGTTTATATTTCACTTCCATTAAATTTAACATTTATAATAAATTGATGTGAAAAAAATTGAAATAGGCTCAATTACACATGAGAGGGTTTTTCTGGTTGATTTAAAACTGCTAAACACGCAGGTTAAATTAATTAATTAATTATGCAATATCACCCTAATCCATCTGACCCGAAATTATCATTTTTTTTCTTACTCGTTTTATTATATGTCATCTCGCGTGGGTTTATGGACGATTCATTGTGGAATAAAAGCTCGAGTGTGGTGCACACGCGTGAGAAATGCTGGCGATTCAATTGCTGCGATAGAGGCAAACTTAAAGTGTCTGGTTGATGTATGTATATGCTTAAAGCACGCGCGCACAAGCTTCCTTGAAGAAAGTGAGTGTTAAAAACCTTAAGAAAAAAAAATAAATCTGTGCAAAATTTTTTTTTAATTGAAAAAAAAAAAAAAACAAATTCTTTTGTCTAATTTTCAACAAAGTGCGTACAAAGAGAAAAATAACGAAAAATATAATTTAAAATGAAATTTTCTACAAAAAATGTAGAATAAATTTTTTTTTTTTTTCGATATTTTTCGATTTTCTTCTCGAGATTCTTTGAAAAATCAATATTGGGCTGAAAAAAAAAAATTATTTCACGTTTTTTCTGTAAGTAGATAATTAAATTTTGAAATTTTTTACTTATATAATTTTTAAAAGACATTTTTTGAATTAGTTTTTTAGTTGATTTTTCAGGTTTTTTTTTTTTTTTTTTGAACATATGCCCGTTTGATTACGCGATAGACATAAAACGTGAGACAGGTGCAGTGTTACAATGTGCGGGTTTGCGTATAGTCTAATGTACGATAGCCCAATATCACGAGTGTGATCGTGACGAGCGTTAAATCTTGGCCTCAGTTGGGTATCTATTATATACTGATGTGAATTGTATGACGTCGTTCCGTTTACTATCAGACGCGCGTGTTGCACCATATCCTGGGTCGTGTGTTATCTGCTTAGTTACCACTCGGAATATATTATATTCTAACATTGCTTGAGAACTTTTTTTTTTTAAGGCTGTAATGACATAAAATCAAAATATCGAAAAATTAAATTAAAATTTGCAGAATAATTTTTTAGGACTTTTAGAATTTTTTCATCATGTCATTTTGGCCAAATCAATTTTTTAGAATCCTCAAAATTGGTGTTTTAAATTATGAAATAGTATATTGTGTACCGAGGGAGTAAAGTAGGCTATTTTGTACCTTGTGATATATGGTACATACGATATTTTTTGTCCTGCTGCGACAAAAGAAAGTCTTATGTTAGGCGTAAAGTGGGGTTTTTTTTGGCCCGCATTTTGGGGCTAAAAAGTGATATTTTAGTCCCTAGGGATTAAAACATCACTTTACACCCTCAAATGGGGAACAAAATGTGTCACTTTTAAAGTAGGAGGGACAAAAAATGTATTTTCCACATCTAAATGTTGACAAAAAAATTTGTTATTGAACAAAAATTTGGAAAAAAAAAATATTTTTTAACAATAGTTTATTCTATTTTCAGGTTTCAAATATTTAAATTTTACTTAAAAATATCAAAAAATGCCTAAAAATAAATGGAAAAATATTTTAAGTTTAGATATTTTTTTAATTTTTTGTTTTTCACCATAAAACACTTGATAATAATATTTACTCGTGTGTTTAGCTTGTTTTGACTTTTAGTTTGGGTTTTTTACTGTAAAAAATGAGCGTGAAGCCGGCACACGGTGCCTTAGGCTAAATCTCTCTTTCTCCGCGATATATCCAACAAGTCAGTGTTAAGAGTACACTTTTTGTATATACATACTTACAACAAACAGCACACATTTTCACTTGGTCTTTTTTTTTTGCGCAAACTTTTCTACAGCCATAGGTGGTGTGTATAAAGACTCACCGCGACGACCTGACACGCTTTTATTTCAACTTAATTCTATCGCTCTATGTGTCATATCCGCATTTATTAATACTTACGCGAGTTTAAGTTGGATATTTTTAATGATAACCTCGTGAATTCACTCTTTTAAATTCGAAATTAATGTTGGAAACATTGTTAAAAAATAATAATATTAATTCATAGTATATTTAATATATTTCAATTTTAAAATTTTCACAGAAATATCACTGTAATTACTTAATAATGTCAAAATTGTGTCGATAAAAACTTTTGAGTTTGCGATTTTATCTGAGTTTGGAAAAAAAAAAAAAAATACACGGGCAAACGTTGAGTGACTTGTAGTTAAAAACCGCGATTTTGCCGTCGCGGTGGTAAATCGATCCTTGAAAAAAGGACCTGCTCGCGTTTCCGGGGAAACGCTATATACAAGAACCCACTATATACTCATTGATTGTTAGAATTGAACTATCGTGAATTCCAATTTAAAAATCAATTTTTCTTGAAAACTAAATTTACCTCAATTGCATGTAATAATACTCAACAATTACGTCTATACATGAAAAATTTATCGTCAAGTATGTCATGTAAAATTTCATTTTACTCCACCGTATTTTCCTTTTTTCTTTTTATTACGCCCCCTATTTTTTTTTTTCCTTTCTATCATGAATACATGTGTTGTGTAGTGTGTGCGTCGGTGAAAAATGCTGACTAGCGAGCCTCGACAATCCCTCATTCCAATTTGTCGAATTTACCGCTCGATATAAACCGCACGAAAGTCACGACGAACTACGAAACTCATTTAAATCTCACAACCACTTGTAAACGCGCTCAATGTGGTTAAAATTTTATATTCAGTCGTATTAATTACTTTATTCAATTTTTTTTTTCTGCATGTCCAATTTTATTGCTGAATAGAAAAAGAAAAATTATTTTTTCAAAAAAAAAAAAAAAAAAACTACCCTGCAAACTTATCTATCATGCTCCAATTGTCATTGGTGTCGACGACAACCACATTGACCCCACAGAGGCCTTTATATAATGTTCAATATTCACTTATTGAAACTTGAAATTTTGCCACAAGATGAATTTGAAAAAAAATTTTAAAATACTAAATTTTGTATTATTTCAATTTTTTAAATGGAAAAAATGTTTTTTGTTGCAGAAAAAGGACGTGGTGGTGGTGGTGGTGGCGGTGATCCTTGGGCTGTGACTAGAGAGAATATAAAAATAGTTAGCTAGAGTGAAAAAAAGAAAAATGCGTGAATATAAAATAGTAGTTTTGGGTAGTGGTGGTGTTGGTAAATCAGCCCTCACTGTCCAATTTGTTCAGGGTATTTTTGTGGAAAAATATGATCCAACTATCGAGGATAGTTACCGCAAGCAGGTGGAAGTTGATGGGCAACAATGTATGTTGGAAATACTCGATACTGCCGGCACGGTAAT
The DNA here is from genome assembly GCA_002156465.1 of Macrocentrus cingulum. NCBI lineage: Eukaryota > Metazoa > Arthropoda > Insecta > Hymenoptera > Braconidae > Macrocentrus > Macrocentrus cingulum. The sequence goes on along the minus strand of MVJL01011968.1, from coordinate 29,984 downwards.
TAAAAACTCTTTTTTTTCTTCTATTTATAAAATTAGTTGAATGGAAATTAATGGATTTTTTCTTCTTTTACAGGAACAATTCACAGCAATGAGAGATCTCTATATGAAAAATGGCCAAGGTTTTGTTCTAGTTTACTCGATAACAGCACAATCAACGTTTAATGACCTTCAGGACTTGAGGGAACAAATATTACGGGTAAAGGACACGGATGATGTCCCAATGGTTCTTGTCGGCAACAAGTGTGATTTAGAGGATGAGAGGGTAGTAGGCAAAGATCAGGGTGTCAACCTTGCTCGGCAATTCAATTGCGCCTTTATGGAAACATCTGCCAAAGCCAAAATTAATGTTTATGACGTAAGTTTAGTGTAAATTTCAATTTAAGTACTTTTACTGCCTGACGAAAAATTATCCAATTAAAAAAATAATTCGTAAATTTTTTCCATTATATTTATTTATATTTTTGAGCAATTATATGTTCTCATCAGACAGTAGGAATACTTTAAATAACTTGATTCAACAATTGTACTTAAGAAAAAAAATTGTTTTTTTTTTCAGGTCTTTTACGACCTTGTGCGACAAATAAATAAAAAATCACCGGAGAAAAAGATGAAGCAGAAAAAGAAATCGCCGTGCCTACTTTTGTAAGGTAAATGCGGCCTTGGCCGCACATGATTTAAACAAAAAAAAACAACAAGAAACAAACGTGACATGAAGAAAGCGCATAAAGAGATAAATAAAAAAAAAAAAGGTCCATTCAAATTTATTATGTAAAGCGCGCGTGCGAAAAGCAGAGATTCAAGCTAGAAAGGAAAAGTAAGAAAAAAAAAATTGTATAAAAGTTTGTGTCCCGGGGTGGCTCGCGCAATAACAGCGCACAAAAAGATAAATAAATAAATAAAAGAAAAAAATATCAAAGTAAAATAACAATTAAACAACAACAACAACAACAACAAAAAGGAAGAGAAAGAAGAAAAAAAAAACGAGAGCCCCGTGACATTGGTTATCATTGTAGTTTTCCATTATTGTATGTATTTAGTCTGCGCGCACCTCTTTCTCTCTCTCTATCTCTATCTCTCTCTTACATAATATAATAATATAATATACACTGATTATTATTATTATTATTATTATTATTATTATTATCAAAACATCAAAATATTCTCAAGTTATGAATCGTTTGTTTGCCCTTCCCTGCCCCCCAAAACAATTATATGTTTTTCTATATCTCTCCAAAATATTGAAAGCAAATAATAATAATAAAACAAACAAAAAAAAAAAGAAGAAGAAGAAAAAAAAATTCAGTAAATGTTAAACAAAAATTGTTTGTCACACTGGAATTATTTATTTTATTCTCCAACTAATATATATATATGTTATGTTTATTATATAAATTGTTTTAAAAATTAATTGTAGAAATTTATCTCGTGACAGTAGAGTAGGATAACAATAACAAAAGAGAGTATGAAGGAAGTAAAGCTGGAATTGATAGATTTTTCACTTGCAGCTGAATTTGATTTAGTTTTATTGCAACAATGTATTGCCTCTTCGCGTAATTGTGGGTAATAATGCTTCCAAAATTCCAGAGCACGATAATCAAGGTCTTTGGCAGTACTCAGAGTGGTATTCATGGTTACTATGAGAATTCCCGGTGTTTCCGGAGTGTACAAACCCCAAACGACATTGTCGGTGGCGATGAAGAGTGTGATGGCGTTAATCATGAGATTGGCGGTACTTTTGTCGAAGGGACTCCAGTCGACTGCAGCGTCGTTGAAGGGCAGACCCCATACAAATGGAAGCTCCATCATGTGCGGCACTCCGGCCCAACGGGGGATTTCGTCGGCTACCGGCCGCGCTTCGAGTCTGTAGTCGAAGCGGTAGACGTAGGTGCGTTGATGACGCGCCGCTACTTTGTCCGCCAGCAGGGTTATGCCGGCGGCAAAGTGTTTCTCGGTCTGTAGGGCCAAGTAGACCTGTCGATAGACGAAGCTAGACCGGGGATTGATGGGCAGCGGCCGGTACAGCAGGAGCACAGCATCGGACACGAGTTCCGGATGGAATTTGCAGTCACTGCTGTTGTCGCTGATGATATTTTGCAGCGATTCTGCCTCCTCGTCGCGAATCAGGGCTTCAAAGCTCGCTGATGTGTCGACCACAATGCCATTTCTCTCCGTCAGGCCCTCTTGATATGTCAGCGACTGCTCGTTGTCCGTGTAGCCGGCCATCAGCGGCACGGCATTAAAGTCGGGACTGTCGAGAATGTCACGCGGGTGCATGGGAAGAAATGGGTCTGTTGAGTTGTTTGTTGTCGCGTCAATTATTGGCCCCCACGTTTCAATATGTGCCGTTTGTTGCAGCAAAAGATTGCCGGGAATTCGACGCATGCAGGTCATCATCTCGGACGTTGGCTGGCGATTGCACGTGAAGATGCTCGCTACCTCATCGGCCACTGCCAACTCTTGTTCCGGTGTTCGCACTGCAGTTAGCGCGTCGCCACTCATCACCAGGGCTTTGGTAAATTTGCCTCGGCTCTGCGGACTCGACATGTGCAGACCGACGCTTATTGCACCGGCGTTGTGACCGGCGATTAGCACTTTGTTTGCCGTGGCGTTAAATACACGGATATTTCGCTGGATCCAGTCTAGGGCTGCTACTTGATCTAACATGCCGTAGTTTCCCGGGGCCTCGCCGTCTCCGGTCGTGAAGAAACCGAAAATGTTGAGACGGTAGGCAACAGTGACCACCAAAATCTGCGACAAGAAGCTGGATATTTAGTACTAAACAAAATTAACAATTCGTGGAATTGCAAAAAATTTACTGAAAACACGGGAAGAACTGACAATTGACGCGGTCAAGTCTGGTTGGCATCTCTGACGTGTACTACTGATAAAAGCAAAAAATCAATAATTTTAACTACGTTTTGCCTATGTTTATCAGTTCTTTCCGGACTTTTCAGTTGAAATTTTTTAATATTACTATTTTTATTATAATTTTGCACACTCCTTATGCGATGAAATAGAATTATTTAACCTGCTCGGCATTGACGAGATATGTAGCGTCCCACATGGCCGGGCTGCCCGTGTTGAAATCTCCTCCGTGGAACCAAACCATCACTGGTAGTTTCTCTTCTGGTTTTTGAATATCTGCATTGAAAATTAAATATTTATTAAATCCTATATATACGTTAGGGTATGACTATTTTTGTTGTTTGTGTCTCTTATGAAAAAATCGTTTTTTTATCATGTTTTAAGAACCTTTTAAAAAATTCAACCAGTTACAAGCATTTCTAGAGGTCGCTCACGAATTTTTAAATCTACAAAAATTGTTAAATGTGATTGTAAACGATTTTTTTTTTTTGGCTCTTTTTGCACCACTTTTTGTGATTATCAACATTAAAACATTTGCATGTGTTTATTTTCTTTATTCAATAAGATATTTTACGTCTCAGAAAAATAAGGTCTTAATATTACTATGAAGATTTAGTTAAAAACTTTAGAATTGAAATTTTGTATAACTTTGTAGAAAATAGCAAAAAGACAGAGAGAAAAAAATTTTTTTCTACAATTAAATTTTGAGTTTTTTTTTTTTTGAAAATTTCAAAATTTGTGAGCGATCCCTAAAAATGCTTGTACCGAGCTAATTTTTTTATAGGGCACTTAAAATCTGATAAAACATGCTTTTTTCTTTCTATATGAGACCCAAAAAAGTAAAAATAATTGGTTTTTTTTTTTGGGCCACTCTAATATAGATATATTGATGCTGCGACTTGACATGTAGAATCATGCTTGATACCCTTGAACTCGATTACAAATCTATCGTAAAAATATAGGTGCGCACGCGGTAAAGGGTGCAGAGCCCTTGGACATAGTAAAATATACAAGTAATGGAAAACCAAGGCTTCGTGACTCGTTTCGTATCGCTCGACATCTTTGCCCTAAAAGATTGCGTGCCACCGGGGGTGGTGCACCAGTATTTCGACTTGGGTAGCTATCGACCGTGCCCCCGTCGTAGGGCTCGTCAATCGCTTTTCTCATTTCAACCAGTAAAATTAACGAAAAAAAAACCCAACTAATTCAACGCAGAAACGAGGGTGTGTTTTATTATGCAGATGCATTTCCTTCTTGGTATTAATAAAAAAGTGTGCCAAGTCAAAGTAGAATTTATATACTCGCAAATACCCCCTTATCTATACGTCAATATGCAAAAAAAAACATCAGTATAATAATTCCCAGATTGTGGTTTATGTTGAAAATACGACAAACATTCGGCTTTCAAGTATAGCACGCGATGCACGACGCGCGAGTATATACAGGGAAATTCCTGAATTCAAGAGTGATTAATGCTGCCGTCATAGTTTACTACTACTACTGACTTACTCGAGGGTAAGTAGATATTTAGGTACAGACAATCCTCGCTTGTTTTTGGCTCGGTCCACTGTTTTGATAGAAGACGCCGGTAAAGATTCTCATGACGTTTTCGTTGTTTTTCATCTGTCACCTGCAGACACGAGGGCGCAAACTGTGTTGCATCTCTTGACCCGTTCCATGACACTGGGGGATCGGTTACAGGTGGTGCAAAACGTCGCTCATCCACTGGAGATTGCGCGTACGGTATTCCAAGATAACTGTCCACATTTCCTTGCTGTCAACAATTTATTATTACATTTTTAAAACAGATTCATCACAAACCGGAAAATTTAATTGATTTCTTACCCTTTTCCCCATGAGGATTCCTTGATTTGGAATAGTTATTGTTGGTCGCATTCTGCCACCTGTCATCTTATTATTTGTAAAACAAAAAAATCAGGTAAGACACGATCTAGAAAAAATTTTTTTTTCACACATTCTAATGTTTGTTTACCTTTTTTCCCGGTGAAACTCCTTGATTGGCACTGCCGTCGATGCCACCACCGCTGCTGATGACTTCCCGCTGCTGCTGAACCAACGATGCTTTAGCCGAACTCGATCGAGTAACACTGCTGATGCTCACAACGAGGAACGCCATCACAACCTGCATTGAAAAGTTCATTTTGCAGACTGACTATGTAATACACACAATTCCCCGGAGAGCTTCTGGTTTGCGTGACTTTTACGGCAAAGCCCAAGACCTCCTCCAGGTGGAAGCCTGCGCCCTAGACTCTTTTCGTGCTATGCTCTTTTTTTTCCTTTTTTTTTTATGTATACCTCGAATCAAGAATATATGACTTAATAATCTTGATTGAATCAAGTGTGAGGATGACGTGTAGTTGGGAAAAATGCCTTGTTCATTGCTGCGTTGGATTTTGTTTATTAACCCCATTTTTTTTTTTTTTTTTCGTTTTGAATATGAATATTTTTATGTGATTTTGTATATACATGTGATTATATGCAATACTTGGTACTTTGGTCTCATAATTACGTGCACATAATATAAGAAATGTTTTTTTTATGCATGAAACACTGCGGTAATTGTTCTTGTTGAATATTTTATCAAGCTATACTGCCTAATATTTTATAATGGGTCCTTGAAAATAGTTTGAAGCTGGCCGCAGAGGTCCTCCATTCACAAATTTGATCATATCTGAGCATGCTGGCAGTGAATCATCCACCTATAACTAAATAGAACGGCCTTGAGTAATACCCTTGCGATCGTTATTGATAGCCCGACTGTACAAAAGTCATTTTCCCACAAAATTTAACGACATAATTGCCATTGATCGCTGCAGAATCACATTTGTATAATATAAGGTGTAGTATACTTTTTTTATTTGCAACCTGTGTATGCAGTATATTAAGTAAATTGATGAGTTTTAAAGAGTGTGGAACATGAGCGTGTGTCGTGTTGCCTGCAAACTTGTAATTACAGTGCTTGTAAAAATCGCACCTAATGGCAAAAAAAAAAACAAAATTATTTATCCTCCATAAAACCTCGTCACATAAATTACAACGAAATATCAATAAGTTACTTTTGATTTAATAATATGCGTGTTTGTATACTCTGATTATTTCTGTTGACTCGATTGTCTACACCAAAAATAGAGCCACCTCTAGAGAGAGATTTTATCAAACTCTTGATAAACTGTCGCACGCGCATGAAAACTGAGAGTTTATATTCAATTTAGGTCATGCCGCGCTTTAATAATTTTTTCAAAGTTAATGGCACGCCTAATGAAATTGGATAAACGATAAGACACATTTTCGACGACAACGTCAAGCAAAAAAAATTAAGTATGCGCGCGAAAATTGCAAAGATTTATTTAAATTTTTTTCGCGCGCGCGTTCATTTGCGCATGCGCGCCGTTTCCAAGGAGAATTCAAAATGGCTACTGCGACAACGACCGATTGCAATAAATAAAACACACATTATCGCGAATCTGTGTATATTACGTACACAAAATACACATCAAACCGCACCCATAGTGACCGCGTGCGTGTACAAACTTTGTGTCAATTGGTAAAAGCTGGCTTTACGCGCCATTCAGTATGTGTGAACAATCGTTGTGGATAACCTCTGTGATATTTTATTGCCTATTGTCAAGCACAGTGACTCTTGCAGCCTCTGAATCATCACTCGGGAAACTCCTCTAGCGTCCAAGACAAAATGATGCAGTATTTTTTAATTTTGTCAGTGTGTTTCGGGAGTTTGGCGTCGTCAGCCCGACAAACTTACTTGGGATGCTTCAAAAGTGACTTGAATCAAGTCATTCCAGCAGTATTATTTGGAGTCATCAGTAGCCCGGCTCAATGCACGCAAGAGTGCAAGAGTCGATATTTCATGTGAGTGAATGCCTATAAATTATTAAGAAACTGAGCAAAATTCTGAAGCTTTTTTTTGCGCAGGTATGCAGCACTGATAAAGGGCGGTCAGCAGTGCTACTGTGTGGAAGAATACTCGAGTATGGAACCATCAAATGGCTGTTCCAACGTGCCGTGTACCCTCGACAAGACCAAGTTTTGTGGGTCGGACGAGGCCATGAGTATCTATACGACAGGTCAGCGCGGTCCCAGCCCTCCACGCAGTCTTCAAATCACCGAGAGACTAGATTTTTCACTGCTCATTTCGTGGTTGCCGCCTGAGCGGCCCAATGGCAACGTAACTTCTTACACACTGAGACGACAAGTAATCACAACTTTTGCATCTATTTCAATTCCTCCCTCGCGACTATTGATTGAGGGAGGCAAGTCCAACAGTACAATTCTCACAAATCTCCAGCCTGGAACACAGTACAACATTTCTCTGACTGCGAAAAATATTCAAGAAGAGAGTACGCCCGTGTTTGTGCTCTACACGACGCGTATTGGACCGCCAGAGAAGCCAGCCGCACCTAAAGTGCTTGTCGAACACAACAGTGACAGCAGCAGTGCTTCACCAACGATGATTGTCAGCTTGGAAGAGGGTCGCAGCAACAATGGACCACTGTCGGGCTATCAGGTGGCAGTTATAGCCTCATATCTGGTCGCACCAACCGACAACAACGTCAGCTACCCCGACTACACGACTGCCATGAAGCAGGGCGTGCTTTACTACATTACAGCGGAATTTGATGCAAACAATTTTAAGAAATATCAACGATTTGTCGTCGGAGACGGCCGGAATATTGGTGGCTACTACAATGCACCGCTAAAGGAGCCTTTTGACAAGCCACAAATTTCCCTCGTGCTCGTATCCCGCTTCCAGGGCCAGGTGCAATACAGCTACTCTGACACAACGACGATGATGATGACAATTTTGCACAATCGTTTGGCCGACGACGCCAGTAAAACCAGTACCAGGGACAGCAGTGTTGCAGTCGGTCTGACAATTGCCATAGCTCTGCTGGGAATGCTCCTGGTCATAGCTGTGTTAGCCTTGCTAATTTTAAAGCGTCGACACGAGCAGATTCGCATGTCTAAGCTGCCGGAGCAGCAGGAACTGACCGAAGGCCCCAACACGCTCGAGGTCGACAATATGGGCTACATTCCGGAGGACGTGCCTGAGCGACCCAATCATTATCACGAATTAAAGTCCAAGGTTTGGATTATTCCGAGGACATTGCTAGACATTGAGTCGACGGTAATTCGGCGGGGAAAATTTGGAACTGTTCAGCCAGGCGTTGTTCAGCAGGATCGTCAGGGACGGTCGGTGAAAGTTGTCGTTCACTGCATTGCAGATAAGGCTCTCAGGGCGTCGGAAAAGAGGCACATGCTGCGCGACGTGGATGTGTGCATTCGCACGGGCTCTATGAAGTACCTGGCGAGTTTTGTGGGCAATTGCGAGACGCCCGATATGCTCTATGTTGTGTTGGAGGCCGCGCCGTGGAATTTAAAGGCTCGTCTCTTGGCTGCGAGATCAGGTCAGGTATTTCCCTACGAGCATATCCTTCCTATTGGCGCGGCCATTGCTTCGGGACTGAGTTATCTGGAGGCACACAAAGTTGTCCACTCTCATTTGTGCGCTAGGAGTGTCGGACTTGCTGATGACTTCACGCCAAAGATTTCTGGCTTTGGCATGGGCAAATATTCCATTGACGACGTGAAATTGGCTCGCTGGACTGCGCCCGAACGCTTTGGACACAAGAAACATCAGCCCAGCGTTGTTTGGGCCTTTGCCGTTGTCATTTGGGAGATGATGAGCATGGGCGCGACTCCCTACAATGATCTTGAAGATGAGTGTGACGTTGAGGAAGCGGTTGTTGAAAAATTTGTCCGGCTACCACAACTTCCAGACATGCCTGACCCGCTCTATGAAGTTCTCTTGTCCTGCTGGCATATCGAGGCTGACGAGCGACCACTGTTTGATGAACTCGCTCGATTGGTAAGTGTCAATAGCCAATTTATTTGCCTATTTTATGAATTCTTATGTCTACTTTTTGCTCGCAGAATACTCTTAGCATCTGTCCCATCACTGCCATCACCCAACCGTACATAGCGGAACTGGAATTGAATTAAAACTCGTTTACATGCATTCCAGCAATAAATTCACAAAAGGTTGTAAGCGTATTATATTTCTATAGTGACTCGTTTTACAACGTGTCGTGTAATTGTGTCGGGTATGAAGTTACCATGCACAAAGGTTAGTAGCTAGAGACACAATCGTATTATTATTGTTTTTTTTTTTTTTCTTTATTTCATCAAGACTCCTCGACGCTTTATGCGTGTGTGCTCCGTCCAGAATTTTTACGTACTTACTATAGTTGTAAATTTAGAAAATAAGATTTTTTTAAATGATCTTTTTTTTTTTATCTTGTAAATTTTTATACTGCACTCGTCTAGCCGATAATTCAATCACGTATAAGAAAAAAAAAGTATATTGTTTTAAAATAACGTTTTTTTTTTGCTAGAAAAGTTTTTTTTTTTTTCTAGCAAATAATATATTTTAAACATATTTTTACATGAAATAAAATCATTATTGGTTATAAATATATATATTATCAAGTAATTTGTGGGGATGAGACTTTGCTTGAATGTGAACAAGTTGGTCTGACACCTGGAGCAGTTGTTTTGTTGCTACTCGTGGTGATTGGACAGAGTATTTGTCGGTAGGCCTCGCGATAGAGCTTGTTTGTTCCCGCGTAAATGAAAGGATTGATAACGGACGATGCCCACGCAAGAATCGAGCCAACCACATGGATTATCGGTATATTGACTTTGTCGTCGATGACGTTGACCAGCATCAGTGGCAAGAAGCAGAGCAAAAAACATAAAAATATAGTGAGCATTAGTCGAGTAACCCTAGAATCTTCACGGCGTTGAAATCCACTGTTTCGACGTGAGCCTCCAATGTGAGCCTCTAGATTTTTTCGACTTGCTCGTACTTTCCAGTAAATACAAAGATAGGACACGATGATTACCACGCATGGTATTACAAATCCAATGACAAACAGTGCTTTTTTCGGGCTTGCGCCATTTTTGCGTAGAATTGTACATGAAAAGGTTTTTGGCTCTAATCCAAGTCTTCCCCAAATTCCTGTCAACGGTGGCAGCAATAGAGAAAAACTCACTACCCAAATTGCAATGAGCATTATGGTTATTCCTCGATTTGTGTATAACCTTGCGTAAATATCCGATTTTGATATCAAAACGTATCTGGAACAAAAAGTTTCAAATTTTCTCAATTCATCATGATAAATTAGCTGTGATTTAAATTTTTATTGTGATTTATTGGCCTACAAAAAAACACTTGACTTTTAAATCTCCTTGGATATATTTTTTTTTCTCATTTCTCGCATTAATTACTTGCATGTGTGTTGTATACAAGTGGGTGTGTGCACGCGCGTCATCGTGTGACCCTTTGCAGGCACAAAAAAAGCTATATTCTGCTCGCCAGAGTCGTCGCAAAGAGTCAATTAAACCGGGCTTTAAATTATCAAGTAAATAAATTGAATTTACAAACCTGTTGATTGTAATGGCAACCATACTGAGCAGCGAAACTGCCACATTACCGTAGAAAAACAGTGGAAATATTTGACACATAGTTTCCCCAAAGACCCAGGCTTCGTTGAAATATCGGCTAGCCGTCAGGGGTAAATTTACTGCCGAAAAAATTAAATCTGAGATACTCAGACTTATTACAAAAGCCGTTGTTGCGTGTCTTCTTAGCCTCGTGTATTTTAGCAGAGCCACAACTGTCACTAAATTTCCTGCGGATAAAAAACGTTGGAATACTTTTTATTATTAATTGACTGATGATAACTAAAGTTGAATAGATTGATGAGTATATTTAGCTGTTATTAGTCATACCAAGCACACCAACGATGCTGAAGAGTATGGCACAAACGGCTGCAATAATTGTCACAGCTCTGGGATAGGGTCTTGTGTCCAAGTCTATCATGATGATGTATTTAAAAAAATATTTCAACTATTTTATTCGTCGTCATTAGCCTGAAAACACGTGTGTTTTGACACCGAGGCAACAAAAAAACTGTCAAATTGCGGTTTTTTTTTTACAAAAAAATAATCGTGATGACTGATGGTAAAATGAACAACTGCTGGATACAGTAGTTGGCCATCGGTGTATGTGTTTTTTTATGAGCGCGAATAAATCGTACGTGCTCTTAAAAGTCAATTGGTGACTTTAAATAGTTATATTGATACTTTTAATCCGTTTCACACTGCACTAATAACTCTCATAGCGCCGTCTCGCTGCGACTGAACGTTATAGCTTCGTGTATTCCCTTTTGCTTGGCCATACACTCGCTGCGCGCACTAGAATATTTCTTATCTCTTCAGCACTCGAATTAGCTGACGTCTTGCTATCCTCTTCTCGCCTCCTTCTACGAAATCAGCTCGACGTATCAAACGCGACCGCAGCGCAATCCTGACTCACTGACCGCTTCCTCCACTCGGCTTTTATTTTTGAATAATCCGAGTTTTCGGGGGTTTTTTTTTGGATTATCGCGGTGTTCTCTGCAACACGCGGTCAGAGAGACTGATGGTAGCGAGTTGTGTGAAAACCGGTGGTGAAATATACTCGGCAACAGCTGCGACAACCCTCCTGTAGCTCCCGAATTTCAACCTGGCCCCCGAAGAGTTGTTGATGGCGCATTATTAGAGCTTATACTTGTTCATGCACAATAGGGGGGTCGACGCAAACTGTATATAGCGTATATATACGGCCCTCGCAGCACTTTAAACAATAAACTCGTTGTCTTTTGTCTTTCGATACTGGCGGATATTAGGTTTTTTTTTCAAATGTCGACGAGAAGATGATGTGGGGGCATTTGGTTTATTTTCTCCCGCGCGCGTTTCCTCTTTCTATCTAATATGGCTACCACCACCGCGCGTGTGACAATGGGGCGCGCGGCGTGTATTTATTTTTCTGACGTTTAAATAAACAGATAAAAATAATCGAGACGTGCGGTTATCGTGTGTGGATATGTGTTAAATACCCTCTAACTTGTTGGGAAAAAAATCTACGAAAATTTGTAATGTTGGTAATAGGAATATTTTCTCCTTGATGCGAGAAGAAAAAATATTAAAATTTTTGACAGATACACTTGATCCTTTAGCATAAATATAAAGACACGTGCATGGGGTATTGTGTAGTAGCTTTTGTGTCAATGTTTGTACAGAATTATTCAAATTTACTCGAGGAAAAAATTCTTCTCCACCCGCACCCCATTAATAGATTCGTGAGAAAGGCTTTTTATAGTGTCTGCATAAAATTATAAGATCACGTTGACAAGTTGTTTTTACATCTAAAAAATCCTTTGAGTTTCCATAAAGAATTTCCTTGTGTTTTATATTTGAAAAAAAAAAAAAAATTTTAACGATAAAATGTAATTTTTTTTTTTTGATCATTAAAATTTTTTCACAAGTGATGACACATAGGAATTTTCAATTTTTAACCATTAAAAATAACTTAGAGGTATTTCTTAATTGCAATGGACAAAACAAAACAAGGAATTTTGATTGCTATGAAAAAAAAATTTTTTTTTTGGCGTTTGTTAAAAAGTCGTTGGAGTTATTGTTGTGAATATACACACTTTATAGAGTTGCAAGCACCGGGCGACACAGAGGCTGAATGAACTCATTGTATGTATTATACCCTTTTGCTAGTCGGTTAGAATTCAACAGAGCTGGTCATTCATGAGCTACTACACCTCGTTGCAGTGCCTCTGAATAACATTTGAGGCTGCTTGAATGTATAAACGCTCGAATTTATGTTTTTTACGGTTAAAAAAATTGCTCTATTTGGAATAAACCAGACTATGAACTATTTTTAGTAGATTCTGCTTATTGTCGATTTTTCATCCATTCAAATATACAACTCTCAAGTCATTTAAAACTCATTTATTATATATATATTTTTTTCAATGTATAAATCGTAACAAATATAAGAATTTGGTTTTTTTTTTTTGTTATTTCTTATTTAAAAACATACAGAAATTTTGGTTTTCTTCAAGAGCTCATGCAATATATATATTTTTTTCTTTTTATTCCTTATGCTAACATTACTCTTTGTACTTTCTAAACTTTTAAATTGTGCAATAGTACTGTTTAAAATGTAAAAAATATTTTCTAAATCAAGTATCAAAATTTTATCCACATGTAAAAGTAGTTAAAAATTGCATTTTATATTGCTGAATGAGAAAAATTGATTTAAAAAAATGTGTATGTACAGACGCGTCGGTCAATTTGTGTGATATTTTAGTAAAATGACGAGATTGACACACCAAGGTTATGGCACACACGATATTTAATAGATTTCTGCGATAGTGTGTCATTTTTTTAGGTGGAACACTGCCGGTAAGTTTGAGATTTCTTCTCAATTTCCGCGAGCTGTCGCTCCATTTCTGCAGTCAGAGAGTCAACCTCAGTCATTAGATCACCGAGAAGACGACCATTGTCACGATAAACGCTCTCCATGCCCTCTAAATCTTTCAATTTTGTGCTAGTGTCAGCAGTGAGCTCAGATGCCTGCTGTAAAAGGCGTTTGGCTCTCTGTATGTCACCCTTGCTCTTGGCCACTCGCTGATTCAAAGAGTCAGCGGCCTTTGTGTACTCTGTGCCAAGCCGTTCGGTTTTTTCTCGCACCCTCTGCGCCTCGTCCTCGAGCGTGTGCAATTCCTTGCGAATCTCCTGATTCAGGACAAAGTCATTGCGCACGGATTGAGTTTGTAGCTGTTTCAAGCGCGCTTCTAGACCCTCCACAGCTGCTGTCGTGTTGCCCGCCATCTTTTGAGCCTCTATAGTCACCTCTGAAATATCCTTCAGATCCTTTTCCGACAGGGTTATATCATTTCTCGCGTGATTTATGGCCAATTCCGCGGCACCTTGAGCTTTATCCGTTTCTGCCAAAAGAGTAACCACCTAAAAAAAACGAATTAATTTGTAAATTTACGTATTTTTACATGGCATATCTAAAAAAAAAAAAAAAACAACTTATCACCAAAAAAATTTAAGCCTCTTTACTTGTCTAGAAAAAAGATCTTTTGAGAAAAATTTCTATTTTTAATAAGAAATTTTTTTATCTCCGCTTTCTTTTGACTTTTTAGATGCGCGATATTTTATTAGATAACTATATCCGCTTCATTGGGCAAGCTACTTATTTTATAAAGTTTTTTGAATAGTTGATAGATTAAAATGACACCAGAGAGTTGCTGCAGATTTCTGTGGATGTTTCAAAGTTACTTTGAAAAAAATATCTTTGAGATGAGAAGAGTATTTTAAATGAATTGGTCATTTTTTGGGATTTTGACATTCTGACAGCACCGCTGAGAAGATATTTAGAAGAAGAAAAATCTTAAGAAAATATCCAAAATTTCTTAGTTTGTCCGAAATTTTGAGCTGCCATTGAAATTAAATTTTGAAAATTAAAAAAAAAAAATTGTTAAAAATTGAGAATCTACATGGAAACTACAATATATACGCAAATTTTTGATATGGAGTCATTTTAGAGGTGTGATAGATTTTTTGGGTCAAGAAATTTCTTACCTTGCCTGCCTGACTTTGTTTTTGAATGGCAAATTCCTTTGCCTGATTAGCACGTCTCTCTAATTCACGTGCCATTCTCAAATCTGCCTCAGTGTCGTTGAGAATTCTATCAGAGTCTGTGAGAGAACCGACGATATTGTCAATTTTATCCGCCAAGTCTTTGATCTCATTTGGTCGAAGATGAATATTTTTACTGAGCACCTCTTCAGCCAAATCTCTCACCATCACCGGTGTTGGCTGCTCTTCGTTTAATGCTCGCCAAATATCTTCATTCACGAGCGCCAATGTTTTCGCAATTTTATCCGATTTATTGCGAGCATCCCAACTGTAGTTGAAAGCATCTTGAGCATTGGAACGTGCTGTCACGGCATCCTGTTTAATTTTCATCATTGTGTGGAACAGTTGTTCGGCAGCATCCTTGTGACTCCTGATCTTTTCGGCCTGTTTATGCGCCACATCGAGAGCCTGTCTGGCTTTCGTGACGGCACCGGCATCGCAGGAAATTCCGCCGCAAAAACCGCAGCCTGCACCGCCACACACATTGCTACACTCGGTCACATTATCACCACACATTCCAACATTCAGTCCCGGCATATCTTGCTTAATTTTCTCGAGCTCGCTGTTCAACCGATCAATTGAGTTTATGCTGCGTTGCTGTGCGTCATTAACCGTTGCGCTATTTTTTGCCAGCAGACTCTCGGTATTTTTTCGATAGCGCTCAGCATCCGCGAGAATACCAATCGTATCGTTGGCCATTCGTTCGGCCTGGCGTGACTGTTGAGCCATCTGCTGCGTGACATTCAACGCACCCTGAACATTGGCCTCCTGCAGACGCATCGCATCCTCCTTGAGCAGTGCAGCACCCTGGTGCAGACTGTTTGTCCGATTTTTCAGCTTTTTCAGCGCAACATCACCGAGATTTACCCGTTGACTCACATTTTCCAGTTGATTCTCAACGTCCTCGAGTGCCCGGCCCGACTCGGAGACATTGCGCGCCAATTTGGCCGCCAATTCATTCAAGTCATCGAGATCCTGACTGCGCACAGTTGTGTTGTCAATGAGCGAACGCGTCTGCTCGAGATCAGCGAGCATTGCGTCAAACTGCTGACTGTAAACACCTGTAGTACCGACTTTTTGGATACGAGATGCCTCCTGAATCACGGCATCTGTCGTATTTCGCAGTCCACTAAGTATCAAATCCCAGTTGTCGAAGCACTCGCCGCAGGGACTGCAATTTGGCGCAGTGCCAATCCAACTGCGGTCACACTGGTCACATTTTTCACCGCCAATACCCTTGTGACAGGTGCAGTGGCCAGTTTGACGATTGCATTGCAGCTCGGCAGCGCCAATCTCGTCACAATCGCACGGGAAACACTCGACATTGGGGTTGCCCCAGAAATTAGCCTGGCATTCATTGCAGCGCCGCCCTCCAAAACCAGGTTTACACTCGCACGAGCCATCAAATGGATTGCACCTGTCCGAGAGGCTTCCAACGACATCGCACTCGCAGGGGTCGCAACCCTGTCCACTCGCTATGCGCCAGTGATTTGTCTCGCAGGCATCGCACAGCCGGCCGACAACGTGTGTCAAACAGGGACACTGTCCCGTTTGATGATTGCACGGTCCAGCTGCGTGATCTGTGCCGAGAACATTGCACGCACACTCTTGACAATTTTTCTCCAACGCGTTGCCGTAAAATCCCGGCCGGCAGTGCTGACAATTTGGTCCATCCGTGTCGTAGAGACACTGCAAACAGCGGCCCGTGTGTGCGTCGCAGTTTCCAGCGCGCGCCAAGTCGGTGTTGTTGCTGCAGTCGCAGGCGAAGCAGCTGCCACCCGGTTCCTCGGGGTTGCCAAAGTAATTCTCCGAGCATGTCTCACAGCGCGCGCCCGAGTATCCCTCAAAGCACTCGCAAATGACGTCGTGCGTGACAGGATCGAGTGAGCAACTGTTGGCGTACGAGTGACCTGAGTCTTTGGTGCCGGGACAAGGGCACGCACGACAGGCAATGTCCACGCCAATTCGCGGGTCGCCATAGTACGAGTCGCGACAGCGATCGCACGTGTGGCCGGTGGTAGAGTCGCGGCAGTTGATGCAGGCACCAGTGTTTGAGTCACAGCTGTCGGCGTGGCCGTTGCATTCGCAGCGTTCGCAGTGTGGGAAATTCCAAAAGCCAGGATCACATTGACCGCAAGTTTTGCCGTAGGTATTGGGTCGACACTTGCAGCGTCCGGTGTTCACGTCACACAAATTGTCCAGAGCACCAACGGCATTGCAGTCGCACGGCGTGCATCCATTTGGACCAAAACCGTAGGTTCCCGGCGCACAGCGATCACAACGTCGGCCAACAACGTTTGTCTTGCAGTGACACGTGCCGCCATAGTTTTCACACAGCAGACTGTGCGATCCCGTGGGATTGCACTCGCACGAGTGCGCACCGTCAAACACCCAGTAGCCTATGCTGTTGTGATACTTGCTGCAAATATCGTGGTCCGCCTGGGAGTAGCGTGAAACATCATTGTAGAGCTCGTTGCAGCGATAGCGCTCGTACTCGTGGCGTCGTAACTCGGCGACGGGTCCAGAACTACTGAAAAATGGAATGGCCTCGATCCTCGGGCGCAAAACAATCGAGTCTATGAGAATGGCCGCGGCCGCGGCAGAGACCTCATCGTGCGGCACAAATTTGCGAAACGTGATAAATACTTGATAGGTTTTTCCAGCTTCGAGACAAATTGCGGGAGTGGCGACAGAGCTGCGCGCATTGTCGGGTAATTGCACCCATAAACGGTCGTCCTCGGATCTATAGTTGGCGCAGGGACCCTCAGGATCCACTGGACCATCGCGCTCCACGAAAACATCAACATCCTGCCAGACTCCGGGGTGTATAGGCTCATACCGCACAATTATGTCGTACCACATTGAGCGCGCAACATTGTCAATGGTGAAATTCATCGTTGAACCCTCCAGGGCTTTCATGAATCCTGTTCCTGTCCATGTACTGTTGCGCGCCTCGTCTCTGTAGGGCTCTCGAATCACGACTTGACAGTTGTCCGATGCTCCCGCCAACTCGCCCTCGTAGATTAAAAAGTCAAGTGAGCCCGTGTAAAAGCTCTGCTCCGGCTGATTGCAGGTTCTTCCGCCAACGTGAGGTCTGCAACGACACTGACCAGTCACAACGTCGCACGTAGACTCGTAGGAACCGCCTGGATCACAGTCGCAGGGCTTGCAGCCGTCGCGGTCGTTTGCCGCCAGGCCCCAATACTCGGGCTGGCACTGATTGCAGTCGCGTGCCGTTACGTAGCGCTTGCAGGTACACTCTCCAGTCACCTGATTGCAACCTCCCGGTGTGTCAATTGTTCCCAGTGGGTTGCAGGTGCAGGGCAGACAGCCGTCTGGATTGTCGGGATCAAAGTTCCAGTAGCCGTTTTTGCAGCGATCACATCGGCGCCCCTCGACATTTGGTTTGCAGTGACAGCGACCCGACTCTTCGCCACTCAGCACGTCTGTCCGCGAGTCACAGATTCCGTCGTCCAGCGAGCCATCCGGGTCGCAGTCGCACGGCTGACACGCCTCGGGATCGCTGATATTCCGATTGACGTCGTGGTAGAAAAAGGGCCTGCACTGCTCGCAATTTTGACCGCGAGTATTGTGCAGACAGTCGTCGCACACTCCGCCCGACACTTTGCCCGATCGCTCGTACACTGCCTCGTCAAAGTGGCACGACAGAGCGTGCTCATTGCAGTTGCATTTTCGACAGGCGTTTGTCTGCTTCCCTACAGCCGGTTTCCACGGCCCATCGTTGTACAGGTCCAGACACATTTCACAGTTGAGACCGCGAGTAAAGTGCGTGCACTCGCAACGCCCGTGCACCATCTCCGGCTCGTTTGTCACACCCTCGAGCTCCAGACAGGCCGATGCGTGGCCGTAGCACGAGCAGGATCCACGGATTATCATGTCCTGAACTGCGTAGTAATATTTCTCACGAATTTCCGCGCGATCGTCGAGCAAATCGTCGCCCAGAGTGTGTAATTTTGTAAAGTTGATGCGTATATTGGTCATTTTCATTAAATTCTGGACCTCCTTCGAGTATGGATTGTCAATGACTGACTGTAAATTCGGTGGTAACACTCGGAAAATAATTTCCCCGCCGGCTGACGGCGCCACATTCGAGTATCGTGACTCACAAATGACATCGGTGAGTTTTCGCGGTATGTAGGTCGGCACACCGGGAAATGCTTGCTCGCAATTGTGAGCAAAGTATCGATAGACCTGCCAAGTTTTCCCAAAGTCATGCGAGCGTTCAATCAGCATGGCAGCCGGCCGGAACGTTTGGAAACGGATAATCAAGTGGGTAAAGTGGAATTCAGCCTCCAGGTCAAAGGAGATTGTCACGTTTTCTACTCCATTCTCTGCCTGCCACCAAGAGTTTTTCGTCGTGCCGCCGTTGACAATGTTGGTAATGTTGTGCTGCTGCTTTGGGTGTGAGGCATCGCAAAAAAAGCACTTTTTCCGCTCCTTCAAGTGCGACACTATGCAATACCGCTCTGGGCCAACTAATCCACATGTCGACGAGGCTTTCAGCCGATCTTTTCGGCCGATTAACAAATTTCCTGTGGCCGGGTAGCACGAGCTTTGCTCGCAAGGATGACGTCGCTTGGCATAGGGACCTTCATCCGGAACAAAAAGTCGATTATTATATAAAAAAACTATTGAAAAAAAAAAAAGAAAATTTACCTCGCAGGGTTGATCTGCCTTTTTCACGCCCATACTGACCCGTTGAAAAATCTGTGGAGAAAAAAATTTCTTTTTACAACCACTTATTACACATAGTAATTTCTAATAATTTTGTCAATCATTTTCGGGGATATTAAAAAAAAAATTGCTAAAGCGGAAGGCAGAGGTCAGGGGGTATCTAATCTTTAACGGATAAAGACAGTTTTTGTCGTCACGAGGGAATGTAAAGTAGGCTGAAACGATAAAAAAAAATTTTTTTTTAGCCTCAAGATGAGAGACGTGCTTTGTGCCGGCATATAATTTTTTTTAACATTTACCTAATAGCGCAATAAAAAGGATAAGCAAGACTGTGCTTGTCCGTATCAAATCCATTTTTGTCATCTTGTCTTGGCTCTCTCAACAGTTGAACTCCATTTATCTGTTGAGCAGAAGAGAGACTGTATGAGTATTCATAGATTCTAAGAACTCGTAAATATTAAAAGAAAAAAAACACACACACACACACAGTAAAAGAAATTGTGACAAATTTTCAATGACTTTAGAAAAAAAAAAAAAAAAGTTCAAACGAATCTATACACTGCCGCAATGTCTTGAGACGCTGACAAAATCGTTAAATTTTTGAAAAAAATCAAGTTGAATTGTATTTTCCTATAGACAAATTCCATATAGTCACCATTATGTATTATAACCACACTGTATACAACTCACTGTTGGAACAACACAAAAATAATTAATCGTGATGCATTTTAGTTTGACAAAATTCTACATTTACGTTGACAGTCACTGAAATTTTATCGCAAAAAACATTTCTCTTTTACATGAACGAAATAACACTTTTTATATCTGCAGACATGAATATACTACGTACCCTGCTACTGCTCAACCGATCCCCGTGCTATTTTCCACCCAATTTCCACTCGTTTGCTTGGCCAACGGGTGTTTGTAAAATCTTTTAAAATGTATACTACCTAGCAACGCGAGAGAATCTCTGGGACGACTCTTGCCGTCGCAGTACTACACACTGCGCGCTTGCACACTCGTTTCTCGCGGACACGGCCGACGACGAGAAACAGTGCGCGCGAGGGACGCGAGAGGAGAGAGATGAAAAGTTTATGGGTGTTGTTGGGGAATATACAGCGAGCATGCATCTCTATGTCTGCTGCTGCTGCCGGAAAACACATCTCTACATTACATCTCAAATTATTTTGCTGCGTAAGACAAAATGTACTCTTAACTCGAAAAAAAGTATTTTATTACAGTGTATAGAGTATCAGATAAAAAAAAATTAAAAAGCGCCTCTCGCACAACATTGTGGGTGGTTTGAATTTCCCGTGTCGTCGGCATTTCGTTTGAACCCAAAAAGGCGCTTTTTCTAACGTGTGGCAAATCGATGATTGCTCACATCCACCCAACGGTCGTTGGCATACATGTGACAAAGCCACGAAAGGCAGAGAGTGAGAGCATGCTGTCCGAATAAGGGCTTGCAGACTTATGTACTCAACTGCTTTTGTGTGATCGAGACAGAGATTTACTCTGAGAACACCCGGTATATACAGTCTCACACGTGCAGCACACTTGCGCGCACATACACAACTCCTCGCAGTCAAAAATATATTTCATGGCTGTTTTTTTTTTTCTGCTACTCCTCTCTCCCACGATTTAAATCATTTTTCTATAATCAAAGTTTGTTTTTACGAGCAAGTTCCCTCTGAAATAGAGATGGTGCTGCTGCTGGGGCGATTGGATGCTGAGATTTTGGTTAAAGATTGTGCTACTGTATATATGAAGAAAGCGGAAATGTGGGTTCAGTGTGCGCAATAGGAAGGAAGAGACGCGTAGGATGCTGTTATCAGTATAGCGTCGGTAATGATAAACGCCCTTAAAAGTGCATTTTTCATATTGAACATGATTTATTTATTTATTTATTTATTTATTGAACGGCCATGATAGCTTCTAGCGGCCATCCAGAAAATACAAAATTCCATATTATAGCAATAAGCCCTTTTTGCTGAGACAAGGATAATGATTTTGACGATTTGGTATAGAACAAGATAATCCTGATGTTGGACATTATCTGTACGAGGCTCAAGTAAGTGCAAGCTCTCATCAGCCTGATCACAAACTTCTGATTTTGTTTAAGAAGGTTGTTGCGCGATCTATAGTGTGATATATGTACGAGGCTCAAGTAAGTGCAAGCTCTCATCAGCCTGATCACAAACTTCTGATTTTGTTTAAGAAGGTTGTTGCGCGATCTATAGTGTGATATAAAAAGTAAAGACATTGAAACAAACAATTAGCTGTTAAAACTACATAAAATTCTGAAGATTTTTTTATTAATAGTTGGCTTAATTCACCATATACCTAAAAGTAAAGACATTGAAACAAACAATTAGCTGTTAAAACTACATAAAATTCTGAAGATTTTTTTATTAATAGTTGGCTTAATTCACCATATACCGATTCAAAAATATTCAAGCCTGAATTTTTGAGAATTTTCACGTATATCTATATTAGCATTACTAGACGGACAAATTCATTGAAAATTTGGCATACAGGTTCCAAATATTGTTGTTTAAAAAATATGTAAATTTTAGTTGGATATCTTTACTTCGAGTTGTCGCAACAACCTCCTGAAATACAAGAAAATGCGGGGCAAAATGGGATACCTAAAAAAAAACGAGTAAAATTTTTTTTCTTCAATCGCGTTAGCTACGATTAAATTGTTTTTAATAATGCAATCAAACTTGATTTTAACTATTATCCAATTATTTGTCTAACTTTTTGTGCTGTCTAGCGAGCTTTTACTGAAATTTCAGTTAAACAGTAATTTAAAAGCAACTGTAATTTTCTTTTTAGCGAGATTGTATAATACCATTTTTATACTTTTCGTTTCTAAAAATCGCATTGTTGGTCCCATTTTGTGTCGCATTTTCCTATAGTATTTTATATTTTAAGAAAAATTTCCGTCTAAAACGCGACATTGGGATATTTTTATTTATTTTTATATTTCTTTCAATAGTATATTTGTTTATTTATCTACAGATAATGCAGCCGCAATCAAGTCCAGCTTTCGAGTAAAAAATTGCGGAAAATACGCGTCACAAAAGCTCTAAAGAGAGATTTATATTTTTTGTCAAGCCAAAAAAATTACTTAAAATTTTTAATAACAACAATAACAAATAAATCTATTGTAATTAAATTTTCGTGTTCATCTAAATGTACTCGGCAAACATGATCCAATAGGTGACATTGAGTAGGGTGAAAAATGCCGGGAAAAATACCCTAGAGACTCGATCAATGTTGAGAGCATGAGCTCGTGCCTTTTGAGCAGGAGTTAGTCCAGGTGGAGGTGCAGTTGCCGACTTCTGCGAGCGTCCAGACAGCAGCATTGCGTTCTCCTGCGTCCAAGTATAACCAGACAATTGAAATTTCAAAGTGAGCGGCTTTTGTGCCATCGCAAGGACATCTCTTTGCTATAATGTCGCGTTTTGAGCGCAGAGCATCAGAGAAATTCTCGCGAGGGCACAAAAGTCGCAGAAACACAAGCCAAAAGCGTCATTACCTTCGTGGCAATATCGAAAATCTTGTCTAACTTGTTGGAATCGGCGCTGGCGGATGTGGTGCTAGGTGCAGTGGCTGGAGGCGGAGGTTTCGGAGCCGATGGGGCGTCGTTGTCCCCCAGGACAATGTTCACCAAGCAGTACTCCATCAGCGCCATAAACACAAAGATTGTGCAGACAGACATGAAGGCGTCGACGGCTTTTAGATACGAAACTGGAGGCAGAGAAGCCTGGCTCTTGGCGTGCTGGGTCGACAGAGTCAGCAGGGAGGTGACTCCAAGGGTCACCCGAGCCGGTGCGGCCTCGGGTTTAATCCAGAAAGACACCCACTGCATCACAGGATGAAAAAATCAACGAAAACTCCATGGAAAACTTATATATACTATAATACTCACCGACATGATGACAATCAGACATGTAGGGACATAAGTGTGGAAAAGATAGTATCCCAGACGACGTTTGAGAACGAAAATCACCTCTAAACAGGTAAAATTCCCTGTGGAGTATACCTGCGTGCAATCTGCCGTGTAATTCTTCACCAGGGCCAACTGGGGCAATTCAATGTTTTCGTCAACCACCAAAGGCACGTCGGGATCCCACTGGAAAATCATCTCGTCGGTTGTGTGAGAAACTGTTGGTAATGAAGAAAAACACAGATACAATCAAAGATTTCTCTCATTTCTATATCAAGTTACTAAAATCATAAGGATGTATGCGTAAAAAATTTTGTTTTAATTAGTCTTTAGCTGAATTCTGTTTGAATTAAAGTATTTTAATGATTTATACTCTTGTTTTTAAACTTCAAAATGCCACTCTTCTAAAAATCATGTTTAATCGATGTTTTGATGAATTTTTGAATGAATAAAGCAATTTTCTTTTTTATTTTCAGTAAAAATTTATCGTAAATTATAAGGGCGTATCGACCGATTATGACTTCTTGTAAAACTTTATTTTCTCGACGTTTCATCTAATTTTTAGTCGAAAGACACATACTTGAAAAAAAAAAAAATTTTTTCTTCAGAAATTTTCAAGTTAACTAAAATCATAAGGGAGTTTCGACTAATTTTAACAAACGAAAAAAATTCTCTAAGTATATGTTTCGTTCAACTTAAAATTATGCGAAATGTTGAAAAAACTATTTTTTATAGATATAGTCATTATTGACCCTTAAGACTTGAGTTGACTTAAAAATTTCAAAAAAAAAAAAAAAATTTATAAGTCTGTCTCTTTCGTCTTAAAATCAACTAAAATGCCGAGGAAAACGAATTTTCATAGTTAGTCTCAGTTGATCGGTACACCGTTATGATTTTAGGCAGTTTTTACTAAAAAAAAAAAAAAATTGCTTTATTCACCCAAAAATTAATTAATATATCGATTTAACATGTTTTTTTAGAAAAATGGCATTTCGAAGTTTTTTTTTTTCAATTGCATTTCTTGAATAAATAATCGTAATTTTGGAAAATAAGTATATAAATCGTTAAAATACTTTAATTATAGAAGAGAAATCATTGCAAATACTCACGACTCTCCATTTGCAGTTTACACTCTTGAGTATCGTGCGGATAAATGAGAAAATTCATGGCACAAGAAAGTTTTAGAGTTAATCTAGGAAAGAAAAAAAATGTCTCATCATTAATAGAGATAAAATTTGATTGCAGTGTCAAATCTTACTTGACCATATAGAGAATAGTCTTGTCCTTGTAGAGCCAGAGATAATGATTGGGTATCGTCATTGTTTGAAAAGTAACAGACTTGGCATTTTTAAAAAATGAATCTGGCCTCCACATTTTTTTCAGCCAATCAACCTCAAGCAAGCGATACTCTGACGTCATGTTTTCCGGAAGGCGAAGACGATTGTCCTTCCAGGTTTGAGCAAAGAAAATGTCCGCTGCATAAGTCTGACGGAAGAAACAACAACAAAAACTTGAATAATAAAAAAGCCACCCACAAAATTGTGTCAAACTCGTACCATTGAAGTTTCATCAATAGAATCGAGACCCATAACAGTGACATGAAAATACACTACAGTAGCTTGGCCATCTTTTTTCGGTGGTCTCATTTTATCATAGAGCTTTGGATCCTCTGGCAATAGGTCATAAAACTCTAAACTCTTTCTGCAAGTTGATGAAAAAATTGTAAAAAATACCCGCGCGTCACATCAACACGTATATATATCCTCGCAGACTACAATTATTAAGAAGCAACTTTTGCACTATACTTCAATACATAATATTTATAGAGATATTATCATTTCAACAAGATAAAAAAGCGCACTGTCATGACTAGAGTAGAGCAATCTTACTGAGCGTACGCATCGTTGATGAAGCCAGCAAAAACACCAGCCAGAGTAAGAATTTTCAGGTAAAATCTAGCTTGACAATTCTTCCGACCGGCCATCGTCAGTCTAGCCATGGTCCCAGGACACACCACCATCAGCAGCACTTGGCCATCCGGCCAAAGAATCGCTAAAATCACGAGGCGCCTGTGGTTGTCAAACGACTGATTCGCTTCTTGCAGAGATTCTGCAAAAGTTGCTGAGGAGAGCAAAGGGGTGGGAGATTGAAAGAGGCTCGAACGCCGCGCAGAAGAGATGGTAAAGCTCTCTTCAAAGTGCTGTGTATCATCCCCTACTACTAGAAAATTTCTTCTCACACCCTGTGACGAAATAAAAAGGTAGTAGTGGTAATCTCCCTGCAGCAGCAGCAGCAGCAGTCTGTCTATACAATGTCCTCGACCCCATCCCAATTCGCAGCACATCAAATCCGCGCACCATCTTCGCACATTTTTTCCACCTACAACAGCTAATGATGGAAAAACGCAGGATTCTAATGACTGTAGCCTAAGATATGATTGGTAAAAAGTTGTAGACACACGATCGATGCTTAAAACTGTGCCGTGAATAGCGAGTGTAAAGTGGCCACTCTGTATGAGAGCTGCTAGCTACTCGACTCCTTGGGGATCCTAGTGTGCCAGCAGATATATGCTGCATTTACGTGATTGTCGATATATTCACCATCAGGACACATCAAGAGAGATAAAAGTACACACCAACACATTCACACACGTATTATGTACAATGTCTGCAATTATATAATCGTTAGAGGAAGGGAAAAACGAGAACGAGATTCGCCCCGGGAGATTCTTGTAGTGGATCTTTTGCTCTTCCTGCGCTCTCATCTGATGCCTCTTGATTGTCAAGAGGCAGACCTTGGATCCAACATACAATTGTCCTATATGCCGTGGAATTGCTTAAAAAACGTACAAATTTAATTCTCGCTGCACTCGAAAAATCGCGCATATGCTTGTTTACGCATCAACGGAAATGTAACAATAGAAAAACCTGATTATACGAAGCGAAGAAAAAATTGCTTTTAACTGATCAAAGACTGGGGTTTTTTTTAATCATCATTATCAATTGATTCGTGGTGATTTCTTTGTCAACTGGGTCACACGCAATCAATCTACATTAGGTTGCACACGGTGACGTCATTGACGATAGGGTCGGGTTACGTCACAGAGTTTTTGACAGATTTGTTGATTAGATATGATTTTTTTTTTGAGGACAAGCTTTACCACACATGCAGGACTGGGGATCGATCAAGTTGGCACTCCTGGTGGCCTTCCCTCTCGCGCCGCTATAGGCGCTTTTGGCTCTCTTTAGAGTGTAGGAGGAAAACTCTCAAGTGTTTCGAATGACTTGACGAAGCAACTACCTATGTACCTATAACACAACTCGTCAGCGAAAGCGATGGCAACTTTATTTCCAGTTGCCACTCGTCTATTCTTGTGACGACGAGATGAGAGGACTTTTCACTCGGTTATGACGTCAGTTTTCTACTGCAGTTCCAAGATATAGACATTTATTGCGCTTATTATGCGCAAGATGTTTTCTTCTTGCCGCCCTAGTGGACCTAGTTGACGTTAACTTTTCGAAAAATTGACGTTAATTTTGTATGGACATTGAGAGGCGTGAATTGATCGTGAATATCACGTTGAATTGACGTTTTTATATCGATATAACTGAAATTTGCGACAAGATGATCGATACCATCATTACTGGAATTTGTTGGGGTTTTTTGAAATTTTTAACGTCGTAAATTTACCGTTTAGCCGTGAAGTAGGTCTGCTAGGGCGTTTTTCTTCTATTTTTTTCAGCTCCTTGGGGAATTTTCTCTTCGATTTTGGCCCAGTGACTTTTGGATGTATTGACGCAAATTTAATGTTTTTTAGAGGACTGTCTATCGCGAAAATTAGATTACGCCATCTATTCTCTGCCCGAGATATATTTCGCCGACGTCAGCTTTGTACGTGGGAGCGCGGACAAGGGAAGAATATTTCAGGTACTTAAAGACGCGCGACATGATAAGCACGCTCCTCTCTTTCCTCTGACCTCATATCCAACCCCTAAATATTACGATTTATTGTGTATTATATCAGTAATTATTATCTAAGTAATATTTTTTTATCATTTTTTTTTTCAATATTTCATGAATGAAACAAAAAAATTCATAATTGTCATGTAAATTTTAAAATATTTTCTAAAAGAATATAATTATAAATTGGTTATTATATGCAATTTATCAAATATTTTAGAAAAAACAAAATAGGGTAAATGGAATTAAAAATAATAATAATAATTTTTCGTCATAGCGGGAGCAAAAACCCTATTTTCTCCCGCTACGACGAAATAGTACATTGTTCACCAATAAGGGAGCAAAAGAGATCAAAATAACCCCTTTTGCATCCCGAGGTAAATATACTATTTTTCGTCCCGGAAAAGAGGGAGCAAAAACGCCATTTACTCCCGCTATGACGAAAAATAGTATTATATGTACCTCGGGATGCAAAAGAGGTTATTTTGACCGTGAATTCCTAGTAAACTTTTTTAGCAAGCATTTTTAGAGGTCACTCACGAATTTCAAATTTTCCAAAAATAGTCAAAATGTGATTATAAAAAAAAAATTTTTTTTTTCCGCATATAACTTTTCGTTAGGTACTATTAACATGAAACTTCAAAATTTGTAAGTGACATTTAAAAATGCTTTTATCGGTCTAAATTTTTTTAGAGGACTCTTAAAACATGATAAATTACAATTTTTTGATACGAAACACGAAAAACAAAAAAAAATAGTCCGTTTTTTTTTCGGCCATCCTACTATACTATACACAAAAAATTTTATTTTACAAGTTATGGGTATAAGTATAGTGAGAAAATCTTTTTACCGACTGTAGTAATATGTTAAAATTCAAGTTGAGGAATACGCCACGAAAAATGGAATAGCGCTAGTGTAAAGCACCATATATATACGGTATGCAAGTTGGATATCTTGCATTATTATTATTATTAGACATTTGTGGAATAAATTTACGTATTCCTCAGATCGACGGATAAAAGAAAAATAGCCCCATAGTGTGCAAATGATCAGTTTAATATCCAACTAATTATCAAACGATAAATTTAACTAGTAATTGGTGATATAGAGACAAAAGAAACACCACGCAGCTGGTATTCATCTCATCGTCGTTGTCGTCGTCACTTGATAATAATAAAGTTACTCATGTATTGTGTCATTGTCAACGTTTCTGCAGATGCCAACATACGGTCTGCATTTTTGCATTACGTAAAATAATTACAGACTATTTATCCATACAGAATCAAGTGCGTTATGAAATTTGTCAACGCATGAGTGAAAGGTGTTGTAGCAGCATACATAGCTGAAACGTGAATTTTTAGGCGTCAAATTCATGTGCAATCGTTGCAGATTCAATTTTCATCATCAGTCATATACAATCCGTTGGATTAGTTGGATATCATCGCATCCCAACTGTTGATTCATAGAAATTTACGATAAAAACTCTTTTTCGTATTGATAAAAGTGACGCCATCATCAGATTGTGCCCTTAGTGCCGCAATATTCTGCATATTGCATTACATCTGAAAAAATCCACGTACGGAAATGCCGCTGTTTGGTAAGAAAGATTCGAACAAAAAATTGAAAAAGGATGGAAAGGATGATAAAACATCACCCTCCGTTGATGACAAATACACACTCAAGGAACTACTTGGAACGTAAGTACTACTCTATAATTTTATATACCACCCTCTCATGCGGCCATGTACTTGTATTTTCAACATATGTAATTACAACAAGAAAAAGACGAGCAAAAAAAAAAAACATTCCAATTGCACAAGTGTCAAATGTCACGTTATATTATATTTCTATGCACATATACATATTCAGATTACATAATACACTTGTGAACCTCATGATCTGTAACAATGTTATTAAACTCACTCTATACTGTATGTTCTTATTGTAATTTATAATCTATGATATATTTGTTCGCAGCGGAGCTTTCTCCGAAGTGAGACTTGCCGAGAGTAAAGAGAAACCCGGTCAGATGTATGCCGTTAAAATAATCGACAAAAAGGCCCTGAAGGGAAAGGAAGATTCGCTGGAAAATGAGATAAGAGTGCTGAGAAGGTAGGGAGATTTGCGCATCTCAATGTACAAATATTTTCTCCTTTATTTCAATGTTTGGCTAATGAATATATTTTGTTTTTTTTTTTTTTTAAACAAAAGCTGATGGCCCACTACTATATCTTTTTATTCGTAACATAAATATACGTAAAACGAATACCATCACAGACGTTGATATGATTTTCTGTATTTCGTTTTTCAATTATTTACTTTGTTTTTTTTTTTTTTTTTTATTCTTGCATGCTTGTTTTTTAAAACGCGCTTTATACCACTTGAAAAATCTATTTACTCGCGCGTCTCGCATCATATGTGTATGATACAGAGGTGTTGTGCCTGCCTTATACATTAACCACAACTGTATACTTTTAAAATCTCTGAAAAAAAATTTTCTTTTTCCTCCGGTAGTTTTGTAATAAGCTTAATAAAGTAAAAAAAAGGCAAAAGTTTTTTTAATAAAAACTCGGTTGTATTTTCTTGATAATATTTAGCAGTAGAAAATATACTTCTAATGGCTCCGAGTATGCCAAAATTATATTATATAAATCTAGTTGCCGCTGAAAGACGCCTATTGAAATTTATATTTGGCATTGAATCGAATGTCTACTCTAGTATTACTACTTTCACCGCTACGATGGAATTTCAAGCAACTATCGCGAAATATACACACGTTATACTTGAAAACTCGTTAAATTATTTCAACATTTGATAAATCATCATTTCATTTGTATTTTTCTTTTTGATGAAATTATACCAGATTTTTTTATCTTTTTTTTTTTTTTTTTTTTTTTTTTTTTTTTTTTTTTTTTTTTTTTTTTTT